>JAECWR010000137.1:0-87154 GCA_018150935.1 Drosophila pruinosa | reverse complement strand
AATATTAAAAACATCAAAAACATCAAAAACATCAAAAACATCAAAACATCAAAAACATCAAAAACATCAAAAACATCAAAAACATCAAAACTTAAAAAACACCAAAAACATCATAAAATCAAAAAAAAAAACATCAAAAACATTATAAAATCAAAAACATCAAAAACATCAAAAACATCAAAAAACATCAAAAACATCAAAACATCAAAAACATCAAAAACATCAAAAACATCAAAAACATCAAAAACAAAAACATCAAAAACATCAAAAACATCAAAACATCAAAACATCAAAAAAATCAAAAACATCAAAAACATAAATAACACCAAAAACATCATAAAATAAAAAAATCAAAAACATCAAAAACATTATAAAATCAAAAACATCAAAAACAACAAAAAACATAAAACAACAAAAACAGAAAAAACATCAAAATATTAAAAACGTCAACAACATCAAAAACATCAAAAACATCAAAAACATCAAAAACATCAAAACATCAAAAACATCAAAACATAAAAACAACAAAAACATCAAAAACATCATAACATCATAAACAACAAATACATCAAAAACATCATAAATCAAAAAAATCAAAAACATCAAAATCATTATAAAATCAAAAACATCAAAAACATAAAAAATATCAAAAACATCAAAAGCAACAAAAACATCAAAAACATAAATAACACCAAAAACATCATAAAATCAAAAAAATCAAAAACATCAAAAACAATTTAAAATCAAAAACATCAAAAACAACAAAACAACAAAAACATCAAAACATCAAAAACACCAAAAACATCAAAAACAACAAAAACATCAAAACATCAAAAACATCAAAACATCAAAAACATCAAAAACATCAAAACATCAAAAACATCAAAACATAAAAAAAATCAAAAACATTATAAAATCAAAAACAACAAAACATCAAAAACATCAAAAACATCAAAAACATCAAAAACATCAAAAACATCACAAACATCAAAAACATCAAAAACATCAAAAACATCAAAACATAAAAACATCATAAACAACAAATACATCAAAAGCATCATAAAATCAAAAAAATCAAAAACATCAAAAAAATTATATAATCAAAAACATCAAAAACATCAAAAACATCAAAAATATCAAAAACATCAAAAACATCAAAAACAACAAAAAGATTCAAAAAATAAATAACACCAAAAACATCATAAAATAAAAAAAAGTCAAAAACATCAAAAACATCAAAAACAACAAAAACAGAAAAATAATCAAAATATTAAAAACATCAACAACATCAAAAACATCAAGAACATCAAATTATCAAAAACATCAAAACGTAAAAACATCAAAAACATCAAATACATCAAAAACATCATAACATCAAAAACATCAAAAACATCAAAAACATCAAAAGCATCATAAAATCAAAAAAATCAAAAACATCAAAAACATTATAAAATCAAAAAACATCAAAAACATAAAAATATGAAAACATCAAAATCAACAAAAACAGAAAAAACATCAAAATATTAAAAACATCAACAACATCAAAAACATCAAAAACATCAAAAAAGTCAATAACATCAAAAACATCAAAAAATCAAAAACATTCAAAAACATCAAAAACAAGAAAAACATCAAAAACATCAAAAACATCAAAAACTTCAAAAACATCAAAAATATCAAAAATATCAAAAACATCAAAAGCAACAAAAACATCAAAAACATAAATAACACCAAAAACATCATAAAATCAAAAAAATCAAAAACATCATAAACAATTTAAAATCAAAAACATCAAAAACAACAAAAACAACAAAAACATCAAAAACATCAAAAACACCAAAAACATCAAAAACAACAAAAACATCAAAACATCAAAAACATCAAAACATCAAAAACATCAAAAACATCAAAACATCAAAAACATCAAAAACATCAAAACATAAAAACATCAAAAAAAAATCAAAAAACATTATAAAATCAAAAAACAAAACATTAAACATCAAAAAACATCAAAAACATCAAAAACATCAAAAACATCAAAAACATCACAAACATCAAAAACATCAAAAACATCAAAAACATCAAAACATAAAAACATCATAAACAACAAATACATCAAAAGCATCATAAAATCAAAAAAATCAAAAACATCAAAAAAATTATATAATCAAAAACATCAAAAACATCAAAAACATCAAAAATATCAAAAACATCAAAATCAACAAATACAGAAAAAACATCAAAATATTAAAAACATCAACAACATCAAAAACACCAGAAACATCAAAAACATCAAGAACATCAAAATATCATAAATATCAAGACATAAAAACATCAAAAACAACAAATACATCAAAAACATCATAAGATCAAAAAAATCAAAAACATCAAAAACATTATAAAATCAAAAACATCAAAAACATCAAAAACATCAAAAACATCAAAAACATCAAAAACATCAAAAACATCAAAAAATCAAAAAAATCAAAAACATCAAAAACATCATAAACAACAAATACATCAAAAGCATCATAAAATCAAAAAAATCAAAAACATCAAAAAAATTATAAAATCAAAAACATCAAAAATATCAAAAACATCAAAAACAACAAAAACATCAAAAACATAAATAACACCAAAAACATCATAAAATCAAAAAAAATCAAAAACATCATAAACAATTTAAAATCAAAAACATCAAAAACACCAAAAACATCAAAAACATCAAAAACAACAAAAACATCATAACATCAAAAACATCAAGAACATCAAAACATCATAAATATCAAGACATAAAAAAATCAAAAACAACAAATACATCAAAAACATCATAAGATCAAAAAAATCAAAAACATCAAAAACATTATAAAATCAAAAACATCAAAAACATCAAAAACCTCAAAAACATCAAAAACATCAAAAACATAAAAAAAAATCAAAAACATCAAAAACATCATAAACAACAAATACATCAAAAGCATCATAAAATCAAAAAAATCAAAAACATCAAAAAAATTATAAAATCAAAAACATCAAAAACATCAAAAACATCAAAAAATCAAAAATATCAAAAACTTCAAAAACAACAAAAACATCAAAAACATAAATAACACCAAAAACATCATAAAATCAAAAAAAATCAAAAACATCATAAACAATTTAAAATCAAAAACATCAAAAACAACAAAAACAACAAAAACATCAAAAACATCAAAAACACCAAAAACATCAAAAACAACAAAAACATCATAACATCAAAAACATCAAAACATCAAAAACATCAAAAACATCAAAACATCAAAAACATCAAAACATAAAAACATCAAATACAACAAATACATCAAAAACATCATAAAATCAAAAAAATCAAAAACATTATAAAATCAAAAACAACAAAACATCAAAAACATCAAAAACATCAAAAACATCAAAAACATCAAAAACATCAAAAACATCAAAAACATCAAAACATAAAAATATCATAAACAACAAATACATCAAAAGCATCATAAAATCAAAAAAATCAAAAACATCAAAAAAATTATATAATCAAAAACATCAAAAACATCAAAACATCAAAAATATCAAAAACATCAAAATCAACAAATACAGAAAAAACATCAAAATATTAAAAACATCAACAACATCAAAAACACAAGAAACATCAAAAACATCAAGAACATCAAAACATCATAAATATCAAGACATAAAAACATCAAAAACAACAAATACATCAAAAACATCATAAGATCAAAAAAATCAAAAACATCAAAAACATTATAAAATCAAAAACATCAAAAACATCAAAAACATCAAAAACATCAAAAACATCAAAAAAATCAAAAACATCAAAAACATCATAAACAACAAATACATCAAAAGCATCATAAAATCAAAAAAATCAAAAACATCAAAAAAATTATAAAATCAAAAACATCAAAAATATCAAAAACATCAAAAACAACAAATACAGATAAAACATCAAAATATTAAAAACATCAACAACATCAAAAACACCAGAAACATCAAAAACATCAAGAACATCAAAACATCATAAACATCAAAACATAAAAACATCAAAAACAACAAATACATCAAAAACATCATAAGATCAAAAAAATCAAAAACATTATAAAATCAAAAACATCAAAAACACCAAAAACATCAAAAACATCATAACATCAAAAACATCAAAACATCAAAAACCTCAAAAACATCAAAACATCAAAACATAAAAACATCAAAAACAACAAATACATCAAAACATCATAAGATCAAAAAAATCAAAAACATCAATAACATTATAAAATCAAAAACATCAAAAACAACAAAACAACAAAAACATCAAAAATATCAAAAACATCAGAAACATCAAAAACATCATAACATCAAAAACGTCAAAACATCAAAAACATCAAAAACATCAAAACATCAAAAACATCAAAAACATCAAAAACATCAAAACATCAAAAACATCAAAACATAAAAACATCAAAAACAACAAATACATCAAAAACATCATAAAATCAAAAAAATCAAAAACACCAAAAACATTATAAAATCAAAAACATCAAAAACAACAAAACAACAAAAACATCAAAAACATCAAAAACATTATAAAATCAAAAACATAAAAAACAACAAAAACATCAAAAACATTATAAAATCATAAACATCAAAAACAACAAAACAACAAAAACATCAAAAATATCAAAAACATCAAAAACATCAAAAACATCATAAAATCAAAAAAATCAAAAACATCAAAAACATTATAAAATCAAAAACATCAAAAACAACAAAAACATAAAAAACATCAAAAACATCAAAAACATCAAAAACATCAAAAACATCAAAAACATCAAAAACATCAAAAACATCAAAAACATCAAAAACTTCAAAAACATCAAAAACATCAAAAACATCAAAAACATTAAAAACATTAAAAACATCAAAAACATCAAAAACATCAAAAACATCAAAACCATCAAAAACATCAAAAACATCAAAAACATCAAAAACATCAAAAACATCAAAAACATCAAAAACATCAAAAACATAAAAACATCAAAAACAACAAATACATCAAAAACATCATAAAATCAAAAAAATCAAAAACACCAAAAACATTATAAAATCAAAAACATCAAAAACAACAAAACAACAAAAACATCAAAAACATCAAAAACATCAAAAACATTATAAAATCAAAAACATAAAAAACAACAAAAACATCAAAAACCTTATAAAATCATAAACATCAAAAACAACAAAACAACAAAAACATCAAAAATATCAAAAACATCAAAAACATCATAAAATCAAAAAAATCAAAAACATCAAAAACATTATAAAATCAAAAACATCAAAAACAACAAAACCATAAAAAACATCAAAAACATCAAAAACATCAAAAACATCAAAAACTTCAAAAACATCAAAAACATCAAAAACATCAAAAACATTAAAAACATTAAAAACATCAAAAACATCAAAAACATCAAAAACATCAAAAACATCAAAAACATCAAAAACATCAAAAACATCAAAAACATCAAAAACATCAAAAACATCAAAAACATCAAAAACATCAAAAACATCAAGAACATCAAAAACATCAAAAACTTCAAAAACATCAAAAACATCAAAAACATCAAAAACATTAAAAACATTAAAAACATCAAAAACATCAAAAACATCAAAAACATCAAAAACATCAAAAACATCAAAAACATCAAAAACATTATAAAATCATAAACATCAAAAACAACAAAACATCATAAACATCAAAAACATCAAAAACATCAAAAACAACAAAACAACAAAAACATCAAAAACATCAAAAACATTATAAAATCAAAAACATCAAAAACAACAAAAACATCAAAAACATTATAAAATCATAAACATCAAAAACAACAAAACATCATAAACATCAAAAACATCAAAAATATCAAAAACATCAAAAACATCAAAAACATCAAAAACATCAAAAACATCAAAAACATCAAGAACATCAAAAACATCAAAAACTTCAAAAACATCAAAAACATCAAAAACATCAAAAACATTAAAAACATTAAAAACATCAAAAACATCAAAAACATCAAAAACATCAAAAACATCAAAAACATCAAAAACATCAAAAACATCAAAAACATCAAAAACATCAAAAACATCAAAAACATCAAAAACATCAAAAACATCAAAACATCAAAAACAACAAAAACATCAAAAAAAATCAAAAACATCAAAAACATCAAAAACATCAAAAACATCAAAAACAACAAAAACAGAAAAAACATCAAAATATTAAAAACATCAACAACATCAAAAACATCAAAAACATCAAAAACACCAAAAACATCATAACATCAAAAACGTCAAAACATCAAAAACATCAAAAACATCAAAAAAATCAAAAACATCAAAAACATCAAAAACATCAAAAACATCAAAACATCAAAAACATCAAAACATAAAAACATCAAAAACAACAAATATATCAAAAACATCATAAAATCAAAAAAATCAAAAACACCAAAAACATTATAAAATCAAAAACATCAAAAACAACAAAACAACAAAAACATCAAAAACATCAAAAACATCAAAAACATCAAAAACATCAAAAACATTATAAAATCAAAAACATCAAAAACAACAAAAACATCAAAAACATCAAAAACATCAAAAACATTATAAAATCATAAACATCAAAAACAACAAAAACATCAAAAATATCAAAAACATCAAAAACATCATAAAATCAAAAAAATCAAAAACATCAAAAACATTATAAAATCAAAAACATCAAAAACAACAAAAACTTCAAAAACATCAAAAACATCAAAAATATTAAAAACATTAAAAACATCAAAAACATCAAAAACATCAAAAACATCAAAAACATCAAAAACATCAAAAACATCAAAAACATCAAAAACATCAAAAACATCAAAAACATCAAAAACATCAAAAACATCAAAAACATCAAAAACATCAAAAACATCAAAAACATCAAAAACATCAAAAACATCAAAAACATCAAAAACATCAAAAACATCAAAAACATCAAAAACATCAAAAACATCAAAAACATCAAAAACATCAAAAACATCAAAACATCAAAAACATCAAAAACATCAAAAACATCAAAAACATCAAAAACATCAAAAACATCAAAAACATCAAAAACATCAAAAACATCAAAAACATCAAAAACATCAAAAACGTCAAAAACATCAAAAAATCAAAAACACCAAAAACATCAAAAACAACAAAACAACAAAAACATCAAAAACATCAAAAACATTATAAAATCAAAAACATCAAAAACAACAAAAACATCAAAAACATCAAAAACATCAAAAACATTATAAAATCATAAACATCAAAACAACAAAAACATCAAAATATCAAAAACATCAAAAACATCATAAAATCAAAAAATCAAAAACATCAAAAACATTATAAAATCAAAAACATCAAAAACAACAAAAACTTCAAAAACATCAAAAACATCAAAAATATTAAAAACATTAAAAACATCAAAAACATCAAAAACATCAAAAACATCAAAAACATCAAAAACATCAAAAACATCAAAAACATCAAAAACATCAAAAACATCAAAAACATCAAAAACATCAAAAACATCAAAAACATCAAAAACATCAAAAACATCAAAAAACATCAAAAACATCAAAACATCAAAAACATCAAAACATCAAAAACATCAAAAACATCAAAAACATCAAAAACATCAAAAACATCAAAAACATCAAAAACATCAAAAACATCAAAAACATCAAAAACATCAAAAACGTCAAAAACATCAAAAAAATCGAAAACATCAAAAACATCAAAAACAACAAAACAACAAAAACATCAAAAACATTATAAAATCAAAAACATCAAAAACAACAAAAACATCAAAAACATCAAAAACATTATAAAATCATAAACATCAAAAACATCAAAACATCAAAAACATCAAAAACATCAAAAATATCAAAAACATCAAAAACATCAAAAACCTCAAAAACATCAAAAACATCAAAAACGTCAAAAACATCAAAAAAATCAAAAACATCAAAACATCAAAAACAACAAATACATCAAAAATACCATAAAATCAAAAAAATCAAAAAAAAACAAAAACATCAAAAACATCAAAAACATCAAAAACATCAAAAACATCAAAAACATCAAAAACATCAAAAACATCAAAAACATCAAAAACATCAAAAACATCAAAAACTTCAAAAACATCAAAAACATCAAAAACATCAAAAACATTAAAAACATTAAAAACATCAAAAACATCAAAAACATCAAAAACATCAAAAACATCAAAAACATCAAAAACATCAAAAACATCAAGAACATCAAAAACATCAAAAACATCAAAAACATCAAAAACATCAAAAACATCAAAAACATCAAAAACATCAAAAACATCAAAAACATTAAAAACATTAAAAACATCAAAAACATCAAAAACATCAAAAACATCAAAAACATCAAAAACATCAAAAACATCAAAAACATCAAAAACATCAAAAACATCAAAAACATCAAAAACATCAAAAACATCAAAAACATCAAAAACATCAAAAACATCAAAAACATCAAAAACAACAAAAACATCAAAAACAACAAAAACAGAAAAACATCAAAAACATCAAAAACATCAAAAACATCAAAAACATCAAAAACATCAAAAACATCAAAAACATCAAAAACGTCAAAAACATCATAAAAATCAAAAACATCAAAAACATCAAAAACATCAAAAACATCAAAAACATCAAAAACATCAAAAACATCAAAAACATCAAAAACATCAAAAACATCAAAAACATCAAAAACATCAAAAA
Organism: Drosophila pruinosa; assembly: GCA_018150935.1. Taxonomy (NCBI): domain Eukaryota; kingdom Metazoa; phylum Arthropoda; class Insecta; order Diptera; family Drosophilidae; genus Drosophila; species Drosophila pruinosa. Next base: position 78,272 of record JAECWR010000137.1, on the reverse strand, counting down.
CTTCAAAAACATCAAAAACATCAAAAACATCAAAAACATCAAAAACATCAAAAACATCAAAAACATCAAAAACATCAAAAACATCAAAAACATCAAAAACATCAAAAACATCAAAAACGTCAAAAACATCAAAAACATCAAAAACATCAAAAACTTCAAAAACATCAAAAACATCAAAAACATCAAAAACATTAAAAACATTAAAAACATCAAAAACATCAAAAAAATCAAAAACATCAAAAACATCAAAAACATCAAAAACATCAAAAACATCAAAAACATCAAAAACATCAAAAACATCAAAAACATCAAAAACATCAAAAACATCAAAAACATCAAAAACATCAAAAACATCAAAAACATCAAAAACGTCAAAAACATCAAAAAATCAAAAACATCAAAAACATCAAAAACATCAAAAATATCAAAAACATCAAAAACATCAATAACAACAAAAACATCAAAAACATAAATAACACCAAAAACATCATAAAATAAAAAAAGTCAAAAACATCAAAAACAACAAAAACAACAAAAACAGAAAAAACATCAAAATATTAAAAACATCAACAACATCAAAAACATCAAAAACATCAAAAACATCAAAAACACCAAAAACATCATAACATCAAAAACGTCAAAACATCAAAAATATCAAAAACATCAAAAAAATCAAAAACATCAAAAACATCAAAAACATCAAAAACATCAAAACATCAAAAACATCAAAACATAAAAACATCAAAAACAACAAATACATCAAAAACATCATAAAATCAAAAAAATCAAAAACACCAAAAACATTATAAAATCAAAAACATCAAAAACAACAAAACAACAAAAACATCAAAAACATCAAAAACATTATTAAATCAAAAACATCAAAAACAACAAAAACATCAAAAACATCAAAAACATCAAAAACATTATAAAATCATAAACATCAAAAACAACAAAACAACAAAAACATCAAAAAATATCAAAAACATCAAAAACATCATAAAATCAAAAAAATCAAAAACATCAAAAACATTATAAAATCAAAAACATCAAAAACAACAAAAACTTCAAAAACATCAAAAACATCAAAAACATCAAAAACATTAAAAACATTAAAAACATCAAAAACATCAAAAACATCAAAAACATCAAAAACATCAAAAACATCAAAAACATCAAAAACATCAAAAACATCAAAAACATCAAAAACATCAAAAACATCAAAAACATCAAAAACATCAAAAACATCAAAAACATCAAAAACATCAAAAACATCAAAAACATCAAAAACATCAAAAACATCAAAAACATCAAAAACATCAAAAACATCAAAAACATCAAAAACATCAAAAACGTCAAAAACATCAAAAAAATCAAAAACATCAAAAACAACAAAACAACAAAAACATCAAAAACATCAAAAACATTATAAAATCAAAAACATCAAAAACAACAAAAACAGCAAAAACATCAAAAACATTATAAAATCATAAACATCAAAAACATCAAAAACATCAAAAATATCAAAAACATCAAAAACATCAAAAACATCAAAAACATCAAAAACATCAAAAACATCAAAAACGTCAAAAACATCAAAAAAATCAAAAACATCAAAACATCAAAAACGACAAATACACCAAAAATACCATAAAATCAAAAAAATCAAAAAAACAACAAAAACATCAAAAACATCAAAAACATCAAAAACATGAAAAACATCAAAAACATCAAAAACATCAAAAACATCAAAAACATCAAAAACATCAAAAACATCAAAAACATCAAAAACATCAAAAACTTCAAAAACATCAAAAACATCAAAAACATCAAAAACATTAAAAACATCAAAAACATCAAAAACATCAAAAACATCAAAAACATCAAAAACATCAAAAACATCAAAACATCAAAACATCAAAAACATCAAAAACATCAAAACATCAAAACATCAAAACATCAAAAACATCAAAAACATCAAAAACATCAAAAACTTCAAAAACATCAAAACATCAAAAACATCAAAAACATCAAAAACATTAAAAACAAAAACATCAAAAACATCAAAAACATCAAAAACATCAAAAACATCAAAAACATCAAAAACATCAAAAACATCAAAAACGTCAAAAACATCAAAAAAATCAAAAACATCAAAAACATCAAAAACATCAAAAACATCAAAAATATCAAAAACAACAAAAACATCAAAAACATAAATAACACCAAAAACATCATAAAATAAAAAAAGTCAAAAACATCAAAAACATCAAAAACAACAAAAACAGAAAAAACATCAAAATATTAAAAACATCAACAACATCAAAAACATCAAGAACATCAAATTATCAAAAACATCAAAACGTAAAAACATCCAAAACATCAAATACATCAAAAACATCATAACATCAAAAACATCATAAACAACAAATACATCAAAAACATCATAAAATCAAAAAAATCAAAAACATCAAAAACATTATAAAATCAAAAACATCAAAAACATAAAAAATATGAAAAACATCAACAACAACAAAAACAGAAAAAACATCAAAATATTAAAAACATCAAAAACATCAAAAACATCATAAACATCAAAAACAACAAAAACATCAAAAACTTAAATAACAGCAAAAACTTCATAAAATCAAAAACATCAAAAACATTATAAAATCAAAAACATCAAAAACATCAAAAACACCAAAACGATCAAAAACATCAAAAACATCATAACATCAAAAACATCAAAAACATCAAAAACATAAATAACTCCAAAAACATCATAAAATAAAAAAAAATCAAAAACATCAAAAAATTTATAAAATCAAAAACATCAAAAACAACAAAAACATCAAAATATTAAAAACGTCAACAACATCAAAAACATCAAAAACATCAAAAACATCAAGAACATCAAAACATCAAAACATAAAAACATCAAAAACAACAAATACATCAAAAACATCATAACATCAAAAACATCATAAACAACAAATACATCAAAAACATCATAAATCAAAAAAATCAAAAACATCAAAAACATTATAAAATCAAAAACATCAAAAACATAAAAAATATCAAAAACATCAAAAACAACAAAAACAGAAAAAACATCAAAATATTAAAAACATCAACAACATCAAAAACATCAAAAGCATCAAGAACATGAAAACATCAAAAACATCAAAACATAAAAACATCAAAAACAACAAATACATCAAAAACATCATAACATCAAAAACATCAAAATATCAAAAACATCAAAACATCAAATACATCAAAAACATCAAAAAAGTCAATAACATCAAAAACATCAAAAAATCAAAAACATCAAAAACATCAAAAACAAGAAAAACATCAAAAACATCAAAAACATAACACCAAAAACATCATAAAATCAAAAAAAATCAAAAACATCATAAACATTATAAAATCAAAAACATCAAAAACAACAAAAACAACAAAAACATCAAAAACATCAAAAACATCAAAAACATCAAAAACATCAAAAACATCAAAAACATTATAAAATCATAAACATCAAAAACATCAAAAACATCAAAAATATCAAAAACATCAAAAACATCAAAAACATCAAAAACATCAAAAACATCAAAAACGTCAAAAACATCAAAAAAATCAAAAACATCAAAACATCAAAAACAACAAATACACCAAAAATACCATAAAATCAAAAAAATCAAAAAAACAACAAAAACATCAAAAACATCAAAAACATCAAAAACATGAAAAACATGAAAAACATCAAAAACATCAAAAACATCAAAAACATCAAAAACATCAAAAACATCAAAAACATCAAAAACATCAAAAACTTCAAAAACATCAAAAACATCAAAAACATTAAAAACATTAAAAACATCAAAAACATCAAAAACATCAAAAACATCAAAAACATCAAAAACATCAAAAACATCAAAAACATCAAAAACATCAAAAACATCAAAAACATCAAAAACATCAAAAACATCAAAAACATCAAAAACATCAAAACATCAAAAACATCAAAAACATCAAAAACATCAAAAACTTCAAAAACATCAAAAACATCAAAACATCAAAAACATTAAAAACATTAAAAACATCAAAACATCAAAAACATCAAAAACATCAAAACATCAAAACATCAAAAACATCAAAAACATCAAAAACATCAAAAACATCAAAAACGTCAAAAACATCAAAAAAATCAAAAACATCAAAAACATCAAAAACATCAAAAACATCAAAAATATCAAAAACAACAAAAACATCAAAAACATAAATAACACCAAAAACATCATTAAATAAAAAAAAGTCAAAAACATCAAAAACATCAAAAACAACAAAAACAGAAAAAACATCAAAATATCAAAAACATCAACAACATCAAAAACATCAAGAACATCAAATTATCAAAAACATCAAAACGTAAAAACATCCAAAACATCAAATACATCAAAAACATCATAACATCAAAAACATCATAAACAACAAATACATCAAAAACATCATAAAATCAAAAAAATCAAAAACATCAAAAACATTATAAAATCAAAAACATCAAAAACATAAAAAATATGAAAAACATCAAAAACAACAAAAACAGAAAAAACATCAAAATATTAAAAACATCAAAAACATCAAAAACATCATAAACATCAAAAACAACAAAAACATCAAAAACTTAAATAACAGCAAAAACTTCATAAAATCAAAAACATCAAAAACATTATAAAATCAAAAACATCAAAAACATCAAAAACATCAAAAACATCAAAAACATCAAAAACACCAAAAAGATCAAAAACATCAAAAACATCATAACATCAAAAACATCAAAAACATCAAAAACATAAATAACTCCAAAAACATCATAAAATAAAAAAAAATCAAAAACATCAAAAAATTTGAAAAATCAAAAACATCAAAAACAACAAAAACATAAACAATAAAAACAGAAAAAACATCAAAATATTAAAAACGTCAACAACATCAAAAACATCAAAAACATCAAAAACATCAAGAACATCAAAACATCAAAACATAAAAACATCAAAAACAACAAATACATCAAAAACATCATAACATCAAAAACATCATAAACAACAAATACATCAAAAACATCATAAATCAAAAAAATCAAAAACATCAAAAACATTATAAAATCAAAAACATCAAAAACATAAAAAATATCAAAAACATCAAAAACAACAAAAACAGAAAAAACATCAAAATATTAAAAACATCAACAACATCAAAAACATCAAAAGCATCAAGAACATGAAAACATCAAAAACATCAAAACATAAAAACATCAAAAACAACAAATACATCAAAAACATCATAACATCAAAAACATCAAAATATCAAAAACATCAAAACATCAAATACATCAAAAACATCAAAAAAGTCAATAACATCAAAAACATCAAAAAATCAAAAACATCAAAAACATCAAAAACAAGAAAAACATCAAAAACATCAAAAACATAACACCAAAAACATCATAAAATCAAAAAAAATCAAAAACATCATAAACATTATAAAATCAAAAACATCAAAAACAACAAAAACAACAAAAACATCAAAAACATCAAAAACATCAAAAACATCAAAAACATCAAAAACATCAAAAACATCAAAAACAACAAAACATCAAAAACATCAAAAACATCAAAAACATCAAAAACATCAAAAACATCAAAAACATCAAAAACATCAAAAACATCAAAAACATTAAAAACATCAAAAACATCAAAAATATCAAAAACATCAAAAACATCAAAAACATCAAAAACATCAAAAACATCATAACATCAAAAACATCAAAAACATCAAAAACATCAAAAACAACAGATACATCAAAAACATCATAAAATCAAACAAGTAAGAAAGCTACAGTCGAGTTTGCTCGACTGTGAGATACCCGCCACCCAATTTTACCATCAAAATATTATATTTATATAATAGTATAAAAATATACTAAAAAAAATATACTAAAAATACCAAAATAATATATCAAAATTTTCTTTGTTCGAAGTTATTAGCTTGGCGGCACTTTAGTTGGTTTATTGAACACCATTATTATGTCGCGGAGTGTCATAGCAACTAGCTAGGCAGCACTAGCAGTTGCACGTGGTAACGCCTTATAAAAGTAATATCTTAATAACTTCTGTGTTTTTTATCCGATTGTAACCAAATTCGCAGAGATCATTAAGATGGTGATTAGTATTGTGCGTACCAAAATTGAACATTCTAGGTTTAAAACGACGCTTGCAATTCGGTTTTATTCGATTTACGGGGGCGGGAGGGGGCGTGGCCAAAATCAAAAACAAACCTGATCTGCGTGCAACAATAAGACATACTGTCGCGAAAAGTTTGTTGCTCTATCTCTTATAGTCTCTGAGATCTAGGTGTTCATACGGACAGACGGACAGACGGACAGACGGACATGGCTATATCGTCTCGGCTGTTGACGCTGATCAAGAATATATATACTTTATGGGGTCGGAGATGCTTCCTTCTGCCTGTTACATACATTTTCGGTCGGCACAAAGCCATAATACCCTTCTACCCTTTGGGTAGGCGGGTATAAAAACATCAAAAACATTATAAAATCAAAAACATCAAAAACAACAAAAACATCAAAAACATCAAATACATCAATAACATCAAAAAAGTCAATAACATCAAAAACATCAAAAACATCAAAAACATCAAAAACATCAAAAACATCAAAAACAAGAAAAACATCAAAAACATCAAAAAACATCAAAAACTTCAAAAACATCAAAAACATCAAAAACATCAAAAACATCAAAAACATCAAAAACATCAAAAACATCAAAAACATCAAAAACATCATAAACATCAAAAACAACAAAAACATCAAAAACATAAATAACACCAAAAACATCATAAAATCAAAAAAAATCAAGAACATCAAAAACATTATAAAATCAAAAACATCAAAAACATCAAAAACATCAAAAACATCAAAAACATCAAAAACACCAAAAAGATCAAAAACATCATAACATCAAAAACATCAAAAACATAAATAACACCAAAAACATCATAAAATAAAAAAAAATCAAAAACATCAAAAACATTATAAAATCAAAAACATCAAAAACAACAAAAACATAAACAACAAAAACAGAAAAAACATCAAAATATTAAAAACGTCAACAACATCAAAAACATCAAGAACATCAAAACATCAAAAACATCAAAACATAAAAACATCAAAAACAACAAATACATCAAAAACATCATAACATCAAAAACATCATAAACAACAAATACATCAAAAACATCATAAATCAAAAAAATCAAAAACATCAAAAACATTATAAAATCAAAAACATCAAAAACATAAAAAATATCAAAAACATCAAAAACAACAAAAACAGAAAAAACATCAAAATATTAAAAACATCAACAACATCAAAAACATCAAAAACATCAAAATCATCAAAAGCATCAAGAACATGAAAACATCAAAAACATCAAAACATAAAAACATCAAAAACAACAAATACATCAAAAACATCATAACATCAAAAACATCAAAATATCAAAAACATCAAAACATCAAATACATCAAAAACATCAAAAAAGTCAATAACATCAAAAACATCAAAAAATCAAAAACATCAAAAACATCAAAAACAAGAAAAACAAGAAAAACATCAAAAACATCAAAAACATCAAAAACATCAAAAACATCAAAAACTTCAAAAACATCAAAAACATCAAAAATATCAAAAACATCAAAAACAACAAAAACATCAAAAACATAAATAACACCAAAAACATCATAAAATCAAAAAAAATCAAAAACATCATAAACATTATAAAATCAAAAACATCAAAAACAACAAAAACAACAAAAACATCAAAAACATCAAAAACATCAAAAACATCAAAAACATCAAAAACATCAAAAACATCAAAAACATCAAAAACATCAAAAACATCAAAAACATCAAAAACATCAAAAACATCAAAAACATCAAAAACATCAAAAACATCAAAAACATCAAAAACATTAAAAACATCAAAAACATCAAAAATATCAAAAACATCAAAAACATCAAAAACATGAAAAACATCAAAAACATCAAAAACATCATAACATCAAAAACATCAAAAACATCAAAAACAACAGATACATCAAAAACATCATAAAATCAAACAAGTAAGAAAGCTACAGTCGAGTTTGCTCGACTGTGAGATACCCGCCACCCAATTTTACCATCAAAATATTATATTTATATAATAGTATAAAAATATACTAAAAAAAAATATACTAAAAATACCAAAATAATATATCAAAATTTTCTTTGTTCGAAGTTATTAGCTTGGCGGCACTTTAGTTGGTTTATTGAACACCATTATTATGTCGCGGAGTGTCATAGCAACTAGCTAGGCGGCACTAGCAGTTGCACGTGGTAACGCCTTATAAAAGTAATATCTTAATAACTTCTGTGATTTTTATCCGATTGTAACCAAATTCGCAGAGATCATTAAGATGGTGATTAGTATTGTGCGTACCAAAATTGAACATTCTAGGTTTAAAACGACGCTTGCAATTCGGTTTTATTCGATTTACGGGGGCGGGAGGGGGCGTGGCCAAAATCAAAAACAAACCTGATCTGCGTGCAACAATAAGACATACTGTCGCGAAAAGTTTGTTGCTCTATCTCTTATGGTCTCTGAGATCTAGGTGTTCATACGGACAGACGGACAGACGGACATGGCTATATCGTCTCGGCTGTTGACGCTCATCAAGAATATATATACTTTATGGGGTCGGAGATGCTTCCTTCTGCCTGTTACATACATTTTCGGTCGGCACAAAGCCATAATACCCTTCTACCCTTTGGGTAGGCGGGTATAAAAACATCAAAAACATTATAAAATCAAAAACATCAAAAACAACAAAACAACAAAAACATCAAAAACATCAAATACATCAATAACATCAAAAAAGTCAATAACATCAAAAACATCAAAAACATCAAAAACATCAAAAACATCAAAAACATCAAAAACAAGAAAAACATCAAAAACATCAAAAACATCAAAAACTTCAAAAACATCAAAAACATCAAAAACATCAAAAACATCAAAAACATCAAAAACATCAAAAACATCAAAAACATCAAAAACATCAAAAACATCAAAAACATCAAAAACATCATAAACATCAAAAACAACAAAAACATCAAAAACATAAATAACACCAAAAACATCATAAAATCAAAAAAAATCAAAAACATCAAAAACATTATAAAATCAAAAACATCAAAAACATCAAAAACATCAAAAACATAAATAACACCAAAAACATCATAAAATCAAAAAAAATCAAAAACATCAAAAACATTATAAAATCAAAAACATCAAAAACAACAAAAACATAAACAACAAAAACAGAAAAAACATCAAAATATTAAAAACGTCAACAACATCAAAAACATCAAAAACATCAAAAACATCAAGAACATCAAAACATCAAAAACATCAAAACATAAAAACATCAAAAACAACAAATACATCAAAAACATCATAACATCAAAAACATCATAAACAATAAATACATCAAAAACATCATAAATCAAAAAAATCAAAAACATCAAAAACATTATAAAATCAAAAACATCAAAAACATAAAAAATATCAAAAACATCAAAAACAACAAAAACAGAAAAAACATCAAAATATTAAAAACATCAACAACATCAAAAACATCAAAAGCATCAAGAACATGAAAACATCAAAAACATCAAAACATAAAAACATCAAAAACAACAAATACATCAAAAACATCATAACATCAAAAACATCAAAATATCAAAAACATCAAAACATCAAAACATCAAATACATCAAAAACATCAAAAAAGGCAATAACATCAAAAACATCATAAAATCAAAAACATCAAAAACATCAAAAACAAGAAAAACATCAAAAACATCAAAAACATCAAAAACATCAAAAACTTCAAAAACATCAAAAATATCAAAAACATCAAAAACAACAAAAACATCAAAAACATAAATAACACCAAAAACATCATAAAATCAAAAAAAATCAAAAACATCATAAACATTATAAAATCAAAAACATCAAAAACAACAAAAACAACAAAAACATCAAAAACATCAAAAACATCAAAAACATCAAAAACATCAAAAACATCAAAAACATCAAAAACATCAAAAACATCAAAAACATCAAAAACATCAAAAACATCAAAAACATCAAAAACATCAAAAACATCAAAAACATCAAAAACATCAAAAACATCAAAACATCAAAAATATCAAAAACATCAAAAACATCAAAAACATCAAAAACATCAAAAACATGAAAAACATCAAAAACATCAAAAACATAAAAACATCAAAAACAACATAAACATCAAAAACATCATAACATCAAAAACATCAAAATATCAAAAACATCAAAACATCAAAACATCAAATACATCAAAAACATCAAAAAGGCAATAACATCAAAAACATCATAAAATCAAAAACATCAAAAACATCAAAAACAAGAAAAACATCAAAAACATCAAAAAAGTCAATAACATCAAAAACATCAAAAAATCAAAAACATCAAAAACATCAAAAACAAGAAAAACATCAAAAACATCAAAAACATAACACCAAAAACATCATAAAATCAAAAAAAAACAAAAACATCATAAACATTATAAAATCAAAAACATCAAAAACAACAAAAACAACAAAAACATCAAAAACATCAAAAACATCAAAAACATCAAAAACATCAAAAACATCAAAAACATCAAAAACATCAAAAACATCAAAAACATCAAAAACATCAAAAACATCAAAAACATCAAAACATCAAAAACATCAAAAACATCAAAAACATTAAAAACATCAAAAACATCAAAAATATCAAAAACATCAAAAACATCAAAAACATCAAAAACATCAAAAACATCAAAAACATCAAAAACATCATAACATCAAAAACATCAAAAACATCAAAAACATCAAAAACAACAGATACATCAAAAACATCATAAAATCAAACAAGTAAGAAAGCTACAGTCGAGTTTGCTCGACTGTGAGATACCGCCACCCAATTTTACCATCAAAATATTATATTTATATAATAGTATAAAAATATACTAAAAAAAATATACTAAAAATACCAAAATAATATATCAAAATTTTCTTTGTTCGAAGTTATTAGCTTGGCGGCACTTTAGTTGGTTTATTGAACACCATTATTATGTCGCGGAGTGTCATAGCAACTAGCTAGGCAGCACTAGCAGTTGCACGTGGTAACGCCTTATAAAAGTCATATCTTAATAACTTCTGTGTTTTTTATCCGATTGTAACCAAATTCGCAGAGATCATTAAGATGGTGATAAGTATTTTGTGTACCAAAATTGAACGTTCTAGGTTTAAAACGACGCTTGCAATTCGGTTTTATTCGATTTACGGGGGCGGAGGGGGGCGTGGCCAAAATCAAAAGCAAACTTGATCTGCGTGCAACAATAAGACATACTGTGGCGAAAAATTTGTTGCTCTATCTCTTATAGTCTCTGAGATCTAGGTGTTCATACGGACAGACGGACAGACGGACATGGCTATATCGTCTCGGCTGTTGACGCTGATCAAGAATATATATACTTTATGGGGTCGGAGATGCTTCCTTCTGCCTGTTACATACATTTTCGGTCGGCACAAAGCCATAATACCCTTCTACCCTTTGGGTAGGCGGGTATAAAAACATCAAAAACATTATAAAATCAAAAACATCAAAAACAACAAAACAACAAAAACATCAAAAACATCAAATACATCAAAAACATCAAAAAAGTCAATAACATCAAAAACATCAAAAAATCAAAAACATCAAAAACATCAAAAACATCAAAAACAAGAAAAACATCAAAAACATCAAAAACATCAAAAACATCAAAAACATCAAAAACATCAAAAACATCAAAAACATCAAAAACATCAAAAACATCAAAAACATCAAAAACATCAAAAACATCAAAAACATCAAAAACATCAAAAACATCAAAAACATCAAAAACATCATAAACATCAAAAACAACAAAAACATCAAAAACATAAATAACACCAAAAACATCATAAAATCAAAAAAAATCAAAAACATCAAAAACATTATAAAATCAAAAACATCAAAAACAACAAAAACAACAAAAACAACAAAAACATCAAAAACATCAAAAACATCAAAAACACCAAAAACATCAAAAACATCAAAAACGTCATAACATCAAAAACATCAAAACATCAAAAACATCAAAAACATCAAAACATCAAAACATCAAAAACATCAAATCATAAAAACATCAAAAACAAGAAATACATCAAAAACATCATAAAATCAAAAAAACCAAAAACATTATAAAATCAAAAACATCAAAAACAACAAAACAACAAAAACATCAAAAACATCAAAAACATCAAAAACATCAAAAACATCAAAAACATCAAAAACATCAAAAACATCAAAAACATCAAAAACATCAAAAACATCAAAACATCAAAAACAGAAAAAACATCAAAAACCTCAAAACATAAAAACATTATAAACAACAAATACATCAAAAGCATCATAAAATCAAAAAAATCAAAAACATCAAAAAAATTATAAAATCAAAAACATCAAAAACATCAAAAATATCAAAAACAACAAATACAGAAAAAACATCAAAATATTGAAAACATCAACAACATCAAAAACACCAGAAACATCAAAAACATCAAGAATATCAAAACATCATAAACATCAAAACATAAAAACATCAAATACATCAAAAACATCACAAGATCAAAAAAATCAAAAACATCAAAAACATTATAAAATCAAAAACATCAAAAACATCAATAACATCAAAAACTTCAAAAACATCAAAAACACCAAAAACATCAAAAACATCATAACATCAAAAACATCAAAACATCAAAAACATCAAAACATAAAAACATCAAAAACAACAAATACATCAAAAACATCAAAAACTTCAAAAACATCAAAAACATCAAAAACATCAAAAACATCAAAAACATCAAAAACATCAAAAACATCAAAAACATCAAAAACATCAAAAACATCAAAAACATCATAAACATCAAAAACAACAAAAACATCAAAAACATAAATAACACCAAAAACATCATAAAATCAAAAAAAATCAAAAACATCAAAAACATTATAAAATCAAAAACATCAAAAACAACAAAAACAACAAAAACAACAAAAACATCAAAAACATCAAAAACATCAAAAACATCAAAAACACCAAAAACATCAAAAACATCAAAAACGTCATAACATCAAAAACATCAAAACATCAAAAACATCAAAAACATCAAAAACATCAAAAACATCAAAAACATCAAAACATCAAAACATCAAAAACAAGAAACACATCAAAAACATCATAAAATCAAAAAAACCAAAAACATCAAAAACAATATAAAATCAAAAACATCAAAAACAACAAAACAACAAAAACATCAAAAACATCAAAAACATCAAAAACATCAAAAACATCAAAAACATCAAAAACATCAAAAACATCAAAAACATCAAAAACATCAAAAACATCAAAAACATCAAAAACATCAAAAACATCAAAAACATCAAAAACATCAAAAACATCAAAACATCAAAAACAGAAAAAACATCAAAACCTCAAAACATAAAAACATTATAAACAACAAATACATCAAAAGCATCATAAAATCAAAAAAATCAAAAACATCAAAAAAATTATAAAATCAAAAACATCAAAAACATCAAAAATATCAAAAACAACAAATACAGAAAAAACATCAAAATATTGAAAACATCAACAACATCAAAAACACCAGAAACATCAAAAACATCAAGAATATCAAAACATCATAAACATCAAAACATAAAAACATCAAATACATCAAAAACATCACAAGATCAAAAAAATCAAAAACATCAAAAACATTATAAAATCAAAAACATCAAAAACATCAATAACATCAAAAACTTCAAAAACATCAAAAACACCAAAAACATCAAAAACATCAAAAACATCATAACATCAAAAACATCAAAACATCAAAAACATCATAACAATCAAAAACATCAAAACATCAAAAACATCAAAACATAAAAACATCAAAAACAACAAATACATCAAAAACATCATAAGATCAAAAAAATCAAAAACATCAAAAACATTATAAAATCAAAAACATCAAAAACAACAAAACAACAAAAACATCAAAACATAAAAACATCAAAAACAACAAAATCATCAAAATATCAAAAACATCAAAACATCAAAAACATCAAAAAAGTCAATAACATCAAAAACATCAAAAAATCAAAAACATCAAAAACATCAAAAACATCGAAAACATTAAAAAATCAAAAACATCAAAAACATCAAAAACATCAAAAACATCAAAAACATCAAAAACATCAAAAACATCAAAAACATCAAAAACATCAAAAACATCAAAAATATCATGACATCAAAAACATCAAAAACATAAAAATATAAAAACATCAAAAACAACAGATACATCAAAAACATCATAAAATCAAAAAAATCAAAAACATCAAAAACATTATAAAATCAAAAACATCAGAAACAACAAAACAACAAAAACATCAAAAACATCAAATACATCAATAACATCAAAAAAGACAATAACATCAAAAACATCAAAAAAATCAAAAACATGAAAAACATCAAAAAAATCAAAAACATCAAAAACTTCAAAAACATCAAAAACATCATAAACATCAAAAACAACAAAAACATCAAAAACATAAATAACACCAAAAACATCATAAAATCAAAAAAAATCAAAAACATCAAAAACATTATAAAATCAAAAACATCAAAAACAACAAAAACAACAAAAACAACAAAAACATCAAACACATCAAAAACATCAAAAACACCAAAAACATCAAAAACATCAAAAACGTCATAACATCAAAAACATCAAAACATCAAAAACATCAAAAACATCAAAAACATCAAAAACATCAAAACATCAAAAACATCAAAACATAAAAACATCAAAAACAACAAATACATCAAAAACATCATAAAAGTCAATAACATCAAAAACATCAAAAAATCAAAAACATCAAAAACATCGAAAACATTAAAAAATCAAAAACATCAAAAACATCAAAAACATCAAAAACATCAAAAACATCAAAAACATCAAAAACATCAAAAACATCAAAAACATCAAAAATATCATGACATCAAAAACATCAAAAACATAAAAATATAAAAACATCAAAAACAACAGATACATCAAAAACATCATAAAATCAAAAAAATCAAAAACATCAAAAACATTATAAAATCAAAAACATCAAAAACAACAAAACAACAAAAACATCAAAAACATCAAATACATCAATAACATCAAAAAAGACAATAACATCAAAAACATCAAAAAAATCAAAAACATTGAAAACATCAAAAAAATCAAAAACATCAAAAACTTCAAAAACATCAAAAACATCAAAAACATCATAAACATCAAAAACAACAAAAACATCAAAAACATAAATAACACTAAAAACATCATAAAATAAAAAAAAATCAAAAACATCAAAAACATTATAAAATCAAAAACATCAAAAACAACAAAAACAACAAAAACAACAAAAACATCAAACACATCAAAAACATCAAAAACACCAAAAACATCAAAAACATCAAAAACGTCATAACATCAAAAACATCAAAACATCAAAAACATCAAAAACATCAAAAACATCAAAACATCAAAAACATCAAAACATAAAAACATCAAAAACAACAAATACATCAAAAACATCATAAAATCAAAAAAATCAAAAACATCAAAAACATTATAAAATCAAAAACATCAAAAACAACAAAACAACAAAAACATCAAAAACATCAAACACATCAAAAACATCAAAAACATCAAAAACATCAAAACATCAAAAACAGAAAAAACAGAAAAAACATCAAAAAGCTCAAAACATAAAAACATCATAAACAACAAATACATCAAAAGCATCATAAAATCAAAAAAATCAAAAACATCAAAAAAATTATAAAATCAAAAACATCAAAAACATCAAAAATATCAAAAACATCAAAAACAACAAATACAGAAAAAACATCAAAATATTAAAAACATCAACAACATCAAAAACACCAGAAACATCAAAAACATCAAGAACATCAAAACATCATAAACATCAAAAAATAAAAACAACAATAACATCAAAAACATCATAAGATCAAAACAATCAAAAACATCAAAAACATTATAAAATCAAAAACATCAAAAACAACAAAAACAATAAAAACATCAAAAACATCAAAAACATCATAACATCAAAAACATCAAAAACATCAAAAACGTCAAAAACATCAAAACATCAAAAACATCAAAACATCAAAAACATCAAAACATAAAAACATCAAAAATAACAAAAACATCAAAATATCAAAAACATCAAAACATCAAAAACGTCAAAACATCAAAAACATCAAAAACATCAAAAACATCAAAAAATCAAAAACTTCAAAAACAACAAAAACATCAAAAACAACAAAAACATCAAAAACATCAAAAACATCAAAAACATCAAAAACATCAAAAACGTCATAACATCAAAAACATCAAAACATCAAAAACTTCAAAAACATCAAAAACACCAAAAACATCAAAAACATCAAAAACATCATAACATCAAAAACATCAAAACATCAAAAACCTCAAAAACATCAAAACATCAAAACATAAAAACATCAAAAACAACAAATACATCAAAAACATCATAAGATCAAAAAAATCAAAAAGATCAAAAACATTATAAAATCAAAAACATCAAAAACAACAAAACAGCAAAAACATCAAAATTATCAAAAACATCAAAAATATCATAACATCAAAATCGTCAAAAACATCAAAAACATCAAAACATCAAAAACATCAAAACATAAAAACATCAAAAACAACAAAAACATCAAAATATCAAAAACATCAAAACATCAAAAACGTCAAAACATCAAAAACATCAAAAACATCAAAAACATTATAAAATCAAAAACATCAAAAACAACAAAACAGCAAAAACATCAAAATTATCAAAACCATCAAAAATATCATAACATCAAAAACGTCAAAAACATCAAAAACATCAAAAACATCAAAACATCAAAAACATCAAAACATAAAAAGATCAAAAACAACAAAACAACAAAAACATCAAAAACATCAAAAACATCAAAAATATCATAACATCAAAAACGTCAAAACATCAAAAACATCAAAAACATCAAACACATCAAAACATCAAAAACATCAAAACATAAAAACATCAAAAACAACAAAATCATCAAAATATTAAAAACATCAAAACATCAAATACATCAAAAACATCAAAAAAGTCAATAACATCAAAAACATCAAAAAATCAAAAACATCAAAAACATCAAAAACATCGAAAACAAGAAAAACATCAAAAACATCAAAAACTTCAAATACATCAAAAACATCAAAAACATCAAAAACATAAATAACACCAAAAACATCATAAAATCAAAAAAAATCAAAAACATCATAAACATTATAAAATCAAAAACATCAAAAACAACAAAAACAATAAAAACATCAAAAACATCAAAAACATCAAAAACATCAAAAACATCAAAAACATGAAAAACATC
Source organism: Drosophila pruinosa (assembly GCA_018150935.1). NCBI lineage: Eukaryota > Metazoa > Arthropoda > Insecta > Diptera > Drosophilidae > Drosophila > Drosophila pruinosa. Next base: position 60,514 of record JAECWR010000137.1, on the reverse strand, counting down.
AAAAACATCGAAAACATCAAAAACATCAAAAACAACAAAAACATCAAAAACATAAATAACACCAAAAACATCATAAAATCAAAAAAAATCAAAAACATCAAAAACATTATAAAATCAAAAACATCAAAAACAACAAAAACAACAAAAACAACAAAAACAACAAAAACATCAAAAACATCAAAAACATCAAAAACACCAAAAACATCAAAAACATCAAAAACGTCATAACATCAAAAAGATCAAAACATCAAAAACATCAAAAACATCAAAACATCAAAAACATCAAAACATAAAAACATCAAAAACAACAAATACATCAAAAACATCATAAAATCAAAAAAATCAAAAACATCAAAAACATTATAAAATCAAAAACATCAAAAACAACAAAACAACAAAAACATCAAAAACATCAAAAACATCAAAAACATCAAAAACATCAAAAACATCAAAAACATCAAAAACATCAAAACATCAAAAACAGAAAAAACATCAAAAACCTCAAAACATAAAAACATCTTAAACAACAAATACATCAAAAGCATCATAAAATCAAAAAAATCAAAAACATCAAAAAAATTATAAAATCAAAAACATCAAAAACATCAAAAATATCAAAAACATCAAAAACAACAAATACAGAAAAAACATCAAAATATTAAAAACATCAACAACATCAAAAACACCAGAAACATCAAAAACATCAAGAACATCAAAACATCATAAACATCAAAACATAAAAACAACAATAACATCAAAAACATCATAAGATCAAAACAATCAAAAACATCAAAAACATTATAAAATCAAAAACATCAAAAACATCAATAACATCAAAAACTTCAAAAACATCAAAAACACCAAAAACATCAAAAACATCATAACATCAAAAACATCAAAACATCAAAAACCTCAAAAACATCAAAACATAAAAACATCAAAAACAACAAAAACATCAAAATATCAAAAACATCAAATACATCAAAAACATCAGAAACATTATAAAATCAAAAACATCAAAAACAACAAAACAGCAAAAACATCAAAATTATCAAAAACATCAAAAATATCATAACATCAAAAACGTCAAAAACATCAAAAACATCAAAAACAAAAACATCAAAAACAAAACATCAAAACTTAAAAAGATCAAAAACAACAAAACAACAAAAACATCAAAATTATCAAAAACATCAAAAACATCAAAAACATCGAAAACAACAAAAACATCAAAAACATCAAAAACTTCAAATACATCAAAAACATCAAAAACATCAAAAACATCAAAAACATCAAAAACATCAAAAACATGAAAAACATCAAAAACATCAAAACCATCAAAAATATCATAACATCAAAAACATCAAAAACATCAAAAAATCAAAAACATCAAAAACATCAAAAACATCGAAAACAACAAAAACATCAAAACATCAAAAACATCAAAACATAAAAACATCAAAAACAACAAAAACATCAAAATATCAAAAACATCAAAACATCAAAAACGTCAAAACATCAAAAACATCAAAAACATCAGAAACATTATAAAATCAAAAACATCAAAAACAACAAAACAGCAAAAACATCAAAATTATCAAAAACATCAAAAACAACAAAAACATCAAAAACATCAAAAACTTCAAATACATCAAAAACATCAAAAACATCAAAAACATCAAAAACATCAAAATTATAAATAACACCAAAAACATCATAAAATCAAAAAAAATCAAAAACATCAAAAACATTATAAAATCAAAAACATCAAAAACAAAAAAACAGCAAAAACATCAAAATTATCAAAAACATCAAAAATATCATAACATCAAAAACGTCAAAAACATCAAAAACATCAAAAACATCAAAACATCAAAAACATCATAAGATCAAAACAATCAAAAACATCAAAAACATTATAAAATCAAAAACATCAAAAACATCAATAACATCAAAAACTTCAAAAACATCAAAAACAACAAATACATCAAAAACATCATAAGATCAAAAAAATCAAAAACATCAAAAACATTATAAAATCAAAAACATCAAAAACAAAAAAACAGCAAAAACATCAAAATTATCAAAAACATCAAAAATATCATAACATCAAAAACGTCAAAAACATCAAAAACATCAAAAACATCAAAACATCAAAAACATCAAAACATAAAAACATCAAAAACAACAAAAACATCAAAATATCAAAAACATCAAAACATCAAAAACGTCAAAACATCAAAAACATCAAAAACATCAGAAACATTATAAAATCAAAAACATCAAAAACAACAAAACAGCAAAAACATCAAAATTATCAAAAACATCAAAAATATCATAACATCAAAAACGTCAAAAACATCAAAAACATCAAAAACATCAAAAACATCAAAACATCAAAACTTAAAAAGATCAAAAACAACAAAACAACAAAAACATCAAAATTATCAAAAACATCAAAAACATCAAAAATATCATAACATCAAAAACGTCAAAACATCAAAAACATCAAAAACATCAAACACATCAAAACATCAAAAACATCAAAACATAAAAACATCAAAAACAACAAAATCATCAAAATATTAAAAACATCAAAACATCAAATACATCAAAAACATCAAAAAAGTCAATAACATCAAAAACATCAAAAAATCAAAAACATCAAAAACATCAAAAACATCGAAAACAACAAAAACATCAAAAACATCAAAAACTTCAAATACATCAAAAACATCAAAAACATCAAAAACATCAAAAACATCAAAATTATAAATAACACCAAAAACATCATAAAATCAAAAAAAATCAAAAACATCATAAACATTATAAAATCAAAAACATCAAAAACAACAAAAACAATAAAAACATCAAAAACATCAAAAACATCAAAAACATCAAAAACATCAAAAACATCAAAAACATCAAAAACATCAAAAACATGAAAAACATCAAAAACATCAAAACCATCAAAAATATCATAACATCAAAAACATCAAAAACATAAAAATATAAAAACATCAAAAACAACAGATACATCAAAAACATCATAAAATCAAAAAAATCAAAAACATCAAAAGCATCAAAAACATTATAAAATCAAAAACATCAAAAACAACAAAAACATCAAAAACATCAAATACATCAATAACATCAAAAAAGACAATAACATCAAAAACATCAAAAAATCAAAAACATCAAAAACATCAAAAAAATCAAAAACATCAAAAACTCAAAAACATCAAAAACATCAAAAACATCAAAAACATCAAAAACATCAAAAACATCAAAAACATCAAAAACATCAAAAACATCAAAAACATCAAAAACATCATAAACATCAAAAACAACAAAAACATCAAAAACATAAATAACACCAAAAACATCATAAAATCAAAAAAATCAAAAACATCAAAAACATCATAAAATCAAAAACATCAAAAACATCAAAAACAACAAAAACAACAAAAACACCAAAAACATCAAAAACATCAAAAACATCAAAAACATCAAAAACATCAAAAACATCAAAAACATCAAAAACATCAAAAACATCAAAACATCAAAAACATCAAAAACATCAAAAACAACAAATACATCAAAAACATCATAAAATCAAAAAAAAAAACATCAAAAACATTATAAAATTAAAAACATCAAAAACAAAACAACAAAAACATCAAAACATCAAAAACATCAAAAACATCAAAAACATCAAAAACATCAAAAACATCAAAAACATCAAAAACATCAAAAACATCAAAAACATCAAAAACATCAAAAACATCAAAAACATCAAAAACATCAAAAACATCAAAAACATCAAAAACATCAAAAACATCAAAACATCAAAAACAGAAAAAACATCAAAAACCTCAAAACATAAAAACATCATAAACAACAAATACATCAAAAGCATCATAAAATCAAAAAACTCAAAAACATCAAAAAAATTATAAAATCAAAAACATCAAAAACATCAAAAATATCAAAAACATCAAAAACAACAAATACAGAAAAAACATCAAAATATTAAAAACATCAACAACATCAAAAACACCAGAAACATCAAAAACATCAAGAACATCAAAACATCATAAACATCAAAACATAAAAACAACAATAACATCAAAAACATCATAAGATCAAAACAATCAAAAACATCAAAAACATCAATAACATCAAAAACTTCAAAAACATCAAAAACACCAAAAACATCAAAAACATCATAACATCAAAAACATCAAAACATCAAAAACCTCAAAAACATCAAAACATAAAAACATCAAAAACAACAAATACATCAAAAACATCATAAGATCAAAAAAATCAAAAACATCAAAAACATTATAAAATCAAAAACATCAAAAACAACAAAACAGCAAAAACATCAAAATTATCAAAAACATCAAAAATATCAAAAACATCAAAAACATCAAAAACATCAAAAACGTCATAACATCAAAAACATCAAAACATCAAAAACATCAAAAACATCAAAACATCAAAAACATCAAAACATAAAAACATCAAAAACAACAAATACATCAAAAACATCATAAAATCAAAAAAATCAAAAACATCAAAAACATTATAAAATCAAAAACATCAAAAACAACAAAACAACAAAAACATCAAAAACATCAAAAACATCAAAAACATCAAAAACATCAAAAACATCAAAAACATCAAAAACATCAAAAACATCAAAACATCAAAAACAGAAAAAACATCAAAAACCTCAAAACATAAAAACATCTTAAACAACAAATACATCAAAAGCATCATAAAATCAAAAAAATCAAAAACATCAAAAAAATTATAAAATCAAAAACATCAAAAACATCAAAAATATCAAAAACATCAAAAACAACAAATACAGAAAAAACATCAAAATATTAAAAACATCAACAACATCAAAAACACCAGAAACATCAAAAACATCAAGAACATCAAAACATCATAAACATCAAAACATAAAAACAACAATAACATCAAAAACATCATAAGATCAAAACAATCAAAAACATCAAAAACATTATAAAATCAAAAACATCAAAAACATTATAAAATCAAAAACATCAAAAACATCAAAAACATCAAAAACATCAAAAACATCAAAAACATCAAAACATCAAAAACAGAAAAAACATCAAAAACCTCAAAACATAAAAACATCATAAGCAACAAATACATCAAAAGCATCATAAAATCAAAAAACTCAAAAACATCAAAAAAATTATAAAATCAAAAACATCAAAAACATCAAAAATATCAAAAACATCAAAAACAACGAAAACAGAAAAAACATCAAAATATTAAAAACATCAACAACATCAAAAACACCAGAAACATCAAAAACATCAAGAACATCAAAACATCATAAACATCAAAACATAAAAACAACAATAACATCAAAAAACATCATAAGATCAAAACAATCAAAAACATCAAAAACATTATAAAATCAAAAACATCAAAAACATCAATAACATCAAAAACTTTAAAAACATCAAAAACACCAAAAACATCAAAAACATCATAACATCAAAAACATCAAAACATCAAAAACCTCAAAAACATCAAAACATAAAAACATCAAAAACAACAAATACATCAAAAACATCATAAGATCAAAAAAATCAAAAACATCAAAAACATTATAAAATCAAAAACATCAAAAACAACAAAACAGCAAAAACATCAAAATTATCAAAAACATCAAAAATATCATAACATCAAAAACGTCAAAAACATCAAAAACATCAAAAACATCAAAACATCAAAAACATCAAAACATAAAAACATCAAAAACAACAAAAACATCAAAATATCAAAAACATCAAAACATCAAAAACGTCAAAACATCAAAAACATCAAAAACATCAAAAACATTATAAAATCAAAAACATCAAAAACAACAAAACAGCAAAAACATCAAAATTATCAAAAACATCAAAAATATCATAACATCAAAAACGTCAAAAACATCAAAAACATCAAAAACATCAAAAACATCAAAACATCAAAAACATCAAAACATAAAAAGATCAAAAACAACAAAACAACAAAAACATCAAAATTATCAAAAACATCAAAAACATCAAAAATATCATAACATCAAAAACGTCAAAACATCAAAAACATCAAAAACATCAAACACATCAAAACATCAAAAACATAAAAACATCAAAAACAACAAAATCATCAAAATATTAAAAACATCAAAACATCAAATACATCAAAAACATCAAAAAAGTCAATAACATCAAAAACATCAAAAAATCAAAAACATCAAAAACATCGAAAACAAGAAAAACATCGAAAACATCAAAAACTTCAAATACATCAAAAACATAAATAACACCAAAAACATCATAAAATCAAAAAAAATCAAAAACATCATAAACATTATAAAATCAAAAACATCAAAAACAACAAAAACAATAAAAACATCAAAAACATCAAAAACATCAAAAACATCAAAAACATCAAAAACATCAAAAACATCAAAAACATCAAAAACATCAAAAACATCAAAAACATCAAAACCATCAAAAATATCATAACATCAAAAACATCAAAAACATAAAAATATAAAAACATCAAAAACAACAGATACATCAAAAACATCATAAAATCAAAAAAATCAAAAACATCAAAAACATTATAAAATCAAAAACATCAAAAACAACAAAAACATCAAAAACATCAAATACATCAATAACATCAAAAAAGACAATAACATCAAAAACATCAAAAAATCAAAAACATCAAAAACATCAAAAAAATCAAAAACATCAAAAACTTCAAAAAACATCAAAAACATCAAAAACATCAAAAACATCAAAAACATCCAAAACATCAAAAACATCAAAAACATCATAAACATCAAAAACAACAAAAACATCAAAAACATAAATAACACCAAAAACATCATAAAATCAAAAAAAATCAAAAACATCAAAAACATTATAAAATCAAAAACATCAAAAACATCAAAAACAACAAAAACAACAAAAACAACAAAAACATCAAAAACATCAAAAACACCAAAAACATCAAAAACATCAAAACATCAAAAACATCAAAAACATCAAAACATCAAAACATCAAAAACATAAAAACATCAAAAACAACAAATACATCAAAAACATCATAAAATCAAAAAAAAAAAAAACATCAAAAACATTATAAAATTAAAAACATCAAAAACAACAAAACAACAAAAACATCAAAAACATCAAAAACATCAAAAACATCAAAAACATCAAAACATCAAAAACATCAAAACATCAAAACATCAAAAACAGAAAAAACATCAAAAACCTCAAAACATAAAAACATCATAAGCAACAAATACATCAAAAGCATCATAAAATCAAAAAAATCAAAAACATCAAAAAAATTATAAAATCAAAAACATCAAAAACATCAAAAATATCAAAAACATCAAAAACAACAAATACAGAAAAAACATCAAAATATTAAAAACATCAACAACATCAAAAACACCAGAAACATCAAAAACATCAAGAACATCAAAACATCATAAACATCAAAACATAAAAACAACAATAACATCAAAATCATCATAAGATCAAAACAATCAAAAACATCAAAAACATTATAAAATCAAAAACATCAAAAACATCAATAACATCAAAAACTTCAAAAACATCAAAAACACCAAAAACATTATAAAATCAAAAACATCAAAAACATCAATAACATCAAAAACTTCAAAAACATCAAAAACACCAAAAACATCAAAAACATCAAAAACATGATAACATCAAAAACATCAAAACATCAAAAACCTCAAAAACATCAAAACATCAAAACATAAAAACATCAAAAACAACAAAAACATCAAAAACATCAAAAGATCAAAAAAATCAAAAACATCAAAAACATTATAAAATCAAAAACATCAAAAACAACAAAACAGCAAAAACATCAAAATTATCAAAAACATCAAAAATATCATAACATCAAAAACATCAAAAACATCAAAAACATCAAAAACATCAAAAACATCAAAACATCAAAAACATCAAAACATAAAAACATCAAAAACAACAAAAACATCAAAATATCAAAAACATCAAAACATCAAAAACGTCAAAACATCAAAAACATCAAAACCATCAAAAACATTATAAACTCAAAAACATCAAAAACAACACAACAGCAAAAACATCAAAATTATCAAAAACATCAAAAATATCATAACATCAAAAACGTCAAAAACATCAAAAACATCAAAAACATCAAAACATCAAAAACATCAAAACATAAAAACATCAAAAACAACAAAACAACAAAAACATCAAAATTATCAGAAACATCAAAAACATCAAAAATATCATAACATCAAAAACGTCAAAACATCAAAAACATCAAAAACATCAAAACATCAAAAACATCAAAACATCAAAAACAACAAAATCATCAAAATATCAAAAACATCAAAACATCAAATACATCAAAAACATCAAAAAAGTCAAAAACATCAAAAACATAAAAAAATCAAAAACATCAAAAACATCAAAAACATCGAAAACAAGAAAAACATCAAAAACATCAAAAACTTCAAAAACATCAAAAACATAAATAACACCAAAAACATCATAAAATCAAAAAAAATCAAAAACATCATAAACATTATAAAATCAAAACATCAAAAACAACAAAAACAACAAAAACATCAAAAACATCAAAAACATCAAAAACATCAAAAACATCAAAAACATCAAAAACACCAAAAACATCAAAAACATCAAAAACGTCAAAACATCAAAAACATCAAAAACATCAAAACATCAAAAACATCAAAACATCAAAAACAACAAAATCATCAAAATATCAAAAACATCAAAAACATCAAAACATCAAATACATCAAAAACATCAAAAAAGTCAAAAACATCAAAAACATAAAAAAATCAAAAACATCAAAAACATCAAAAACATCGAAAACAAGAAAAACATCAAAAACATCAAAAACTTCAAAAACATCAAAAACATCAAAAACATCAAAAACATAAATAACACCAAAAACATCATAAAATAAAAAAAATCAAAAACATCATAAACATTATAAAATCAAAACATCAAAAACAACAAAAACAACAAAAACATCAAAAACATCAAAAACATCAAAAACATCAAAAACATCAAAAACATCAAAAACACCAAAAACATCAAAAACATCATAACATCAAAAACGTCAAAACATCAAAAACATCAAAAACATCAAAACATCAAAAACATCAAAACATAAAAACATCAAAAACAACAAATGCATCAAAAACATCATAAAATCAAAAAAATCAAAAACATTATAAAATCAAAAACATCAAAAACAACAAAACAACAAAAAAATTAAAAACATCAAAAACATCAAAATTATCAAAAACATCAAAAAAATCAAAAACATCAAAAACATTATAAAATCAAAAACACCAAAAACAACAAAACAACAAAAACATCAAAAACATCAAAAACATTATAAAATCAAAAACATCAAAAACAACAAAACATCAAAAACATCAAAAACATCAAAAAAATCAAAAACATCATAAACATCATAAAATCAAAAAAATCAAAAACATCAAAAATATTATAAAATCAAAAACATCAAAAAACAACAAAACAAAAAAAACATCAAAAACATCAAAAATCAAAAAAATCAAAAACATCAAAAACATCAAAAACATCAAAAACATCAAAAACATCAAAAACATCAAAAACATCAAAAACATCAAAACATCAAAAACATCAAAAACATCAAAAACATCAAAAACATCAAAACATCAAAAACATCAAAAACATCAAAAACATCAAAAACATCAAAAACATCAAAAAATCAAAACATAGAAACATCAAAAACAACAAATACATCAAAAAACATCATAACATCAAAAACATCAAAAACATCAAAATATCAAAAACATCAAAAACATCAAAATGATCAAAAACATCAAAAACATCAAAAACAAGAAAAACATCAAAAACATCAAAAACATCAAAAACATCAAAAACATCAAAAACATCAAAACATCATAAAAACATCAAAAACATCAAAAACATCAAAAACATCAAAAACATCAAAAACATCAAAACATCAAAAACAGAGAAAACATCAAAAACCTCAAAACATAAAAACATCATAAACAACAAATACATCAAAAGCATCATAAAATCAAAAAAATCAAAAACATCAAAAAAATTATAAAATCAAAAACATCAAAAACATCAAAAATATCAAAAACATCAAAAACAACAAATACAGAAAAAACATCAAAATATTAAAAACATCAACAACATCAAAAACACCAGAAACATCAAAAACATCAAGAACATCAAAACATCATAAACATCAAAACATAAAAACAACAATAACATCAAAAACATCATAAGATCAAAACAATCAAAAACATCAAAAACATTATAAAATCAAAAACATCAAAAACATCAATAACATCAAAAACTTCAAAAACATCAAAAACACCAAAAACATCAAAAACATCAAAAACATCAAAAACATCATAACATCAAAAACATCAAAACATCAAAAACCTCAAAAACATCAAAACATCAAAACATAAAAACATCAAAAACAACAAATACATCAAAAACATCATAAGATCAAAAAAATCAAAAACATCAAAAACATTATAAAATCAAAAACATCAAAAACAACAAAACAGCAAAAACATCAAAATTATCAAAAACATCAAAAATATCATAACATCAAAAACGTCAAAAACATCAAAAACATCAAAAACATCAAAACATCAAAAACATAAAAACATCAAAAACAACAAAAACATCAAAATATCAAAAACATCAAAACATCAAAAACGTCAAAACATCAAAAACATCAAAACCATCAAAAACAACAAAACAGCAAAAACATCAAAATTATCAAAAACATCAAAAATATCATAACATCAAAAACGTCAAAAACATCAAAAACATCAAAAACATCAAAACATCAAAAACATCAAAACATAAAAACATCAAAAACAACAAAACAACAAAAACATCAAAATTATCAAAAACATCAAAAATATCATAACATCAAAAACGTCAAAACATCAAAAACATCAAAAACATCAAAACATCAAAACATCAAAAACATCAAAACATAAAAACATCAAAAACAACAAAATCATCAAAATATCAAAAACATCAAAACATCAAATACATCAAAAACATCAAAAAGTCAAAAACATCAAAAACATCAAAAAATCAAAAACATCAAAAACATCGAAAACAAGAAAAACATCAAAAACATCAAAAACTTCAAAAACATCAAAAACATAAATAACACCAAAAACATCATAAAATCAAAAAAAATCAAAAACATCATAAACATTATAAAATCAAAACATCAAAAACAACAAAAACAACAAAAACATCAAAAACATCAAAAACATCAAAAACATCAAAAACATCAAAAACATCAAAAACACCAAAACATCAAAAACATCATAACATCAAAACGTCAAAACATCAAAAACATCAAAAACATCAAAAACATCAAAACATCAAAAACAACAAAACATAAAAACATCAAAAACAATAAATGCATCAAAAACATCATAAAATCAAAAAAATCAAAAACATTATAAAATCAAAAACATCAAAAACAACAAAACAACAAAAAAATTAAAAACATCAAAAACATCAAAATCATCAAAAACATCAAAAAAATCAAAAACATCAAAAATATTATAAAATCAAAAACACCAAAAACAACAAAACAACAAAAACATCAAAAACATTATAAAATCAAAAACATCAAAAACAACAAAACATCAAAAACATCAAAAACATCAAAAAAATCAAAAACATCATAAAATCAAAAACATCAAAAGTATTATAAAATCAAAAACATCAAAAACAACAAAACAAAAAAAACATCAAAAACATCAAAAATATCAAAAAAAATCAAAAACATCAAAAACATCAAAAAGATCAAAAACATCAAAAACATTAAAAACATCAAAAACATCAAAAACATCAAAAACATCAAAAACATCAAAAACATCAAAAACATCAAAAACATCAAAAACATCAAAAACAACAAATACATCAAAAACATCATAACATCAAAACATCAAAAACATCAAAATATCAAAAACATCAAAAGATCAAAAACATCAAAAACATCAAAAACAAGAAAAACATCAAAAACATCAAAAACATCAAAAACATCAAAAACATCAAAAACATCAAAAACATCAAAAACATCAAAAATATCAAAAACATCAAAAACATCAAAAACATCAAAACATCAAAAACAACAAAACAGAAAAAAACAACAAAACATCAAAAACATCAAAAACATCAAAAACATCAAAAACATCAAAAACATCAAAACATCAAAACATCAAAACATCAAAAACATCAAAAACAAGAAAAACTTCAAAAACATCAAAAACATCAAAACATCAAAAACATCAAAAACATCAAAAACATCAAAACATCAAAAACAAGAAAAACATCAAAAACATCAAAAACATCAAAAACATCAAAAACTTCAAAAACATCAAAAAAATCAAAAACATCAAAAACAACAAATACATCAAAAACATCATAACATCACAAACATCAAAAACATCAAAATATCAAAAACATCAAAAAGATCAAAAAAATCATAAACATCAAAAACATCAAAAACATCAAAAACATCAAAAACATCAAAAACATCAAAAACATCAAAAACATCAAAAACATCAAAAACATCAAAAACATCAAAAACATCAAAAACATCAAAAACATCAAAAACATCAAAACATCAAAAACATCAAAACATCAAAAACATCAAAAACATAAAAACATCAAAACATCAAAACATCAAAACATCAAAAACATCAAAAACATCAAAAACTTAAAAAAACATCAAAAACAACAAAATTATCAATAACATAAAAACATCAAAAACAACAAAACAACAAAAACATCAAAATTATCAAAAACATCAAAAATATCATAACATCAAAAACGTCAAAACATCAAAAACATCAAAAACATCAAAACATCAAAAACATCAAAACATAAAAACATCAAAAACAACAAAATCATCAAAATATCAAAAACATCAAAACATCAAATACATCAAAAACATCAAAAAAGTCAAAAACATCAAAAACATCAAAAAATCAAAAACATCAAAACATCAAAAACATCAAAACATAAAAACATCAAAAACAACAAAACAACAAAAACATCAAAAACATAAATAACACCAAAAACATCATAAAATCAAAAAAAATCAAAAACATCAATAACATTATAAAATCAAAAACATCAAAAACAACAAAAACAACAAAAACATCAAAAACATCAAAAACATCAAAAACATCAAAAACATCAAAAACATCAAAAACGTCAAAAACATCAAAAACATCAAAAACATCAAAACATCAAAAACATCAAAACATAAAAACATCAAAAACAACAAAACAACAAAAACATCAAAATTATCAAAAACATCAAAAATATCATAACATCAAAAACGTCAAAACATCAAAAACATCAAAAACATCAAAACATCAAAAACATCAAAACATAAAAACATCAAAAACAACAAAATCATCAAAATATCAAAAACATCAAAACATCAAATACATCAAAAACATCAAAAAAGTCAAAAACATCAAAAACATCAAAAAATCAAAAACATCAAAAACATCGAAAACAAGAAAAACATCAAAAACATCAAAAACTTCAAAAACATCAAAAACATCAAAAACATAAATAACACCAAAAACATCATAAACTCAAAAAAAATCAAAAACATCATAAACATTATAAAATCAAAACATCAAAAACAACAAAAACAACAAAAACATCAAAAACATCAAAAACATCAAAAACATCAAAAACATCAAAAACACCAAAAACATCAAAAACATCATAACATCAAAAACGTCAAAACATCAAAAACATCAAAAACATCAAAAACATCAAAACATCAAAACATCAAAACATAAAAACATCAAAAACAAAAATGCATCAAAAACATCATAAAATCAAAAAAATCAAAAACATTATAAAATCAAAAACATCAAAAACAACAAAACAACAAAAAAATTAAAAACATCAAAAACATCAAAAACATCAAAAACATCAAAAACATCAAAAAAATCAAAAACATCAAAAAAATTAAAAAATCAAAAACACCAAAAACAACAAAACAACAAAAACATCAAAAACATCAAAAACATTATAAAATCAAAAACATCAAAAACAACAAAACATCAAAAACATCAAAAACATCAAAAAAATCAAAAACATCATAAAATCAAAAAAATCAAAAACATCAAAAGTATTATAAAATCAAAAACATCAAAAACAACAAAACAAAAAAACATCAAAAACATCAAAAATATCAAAAAAATCAAAAACATCAAAAACATTAAAAACATCAAAAAGATCAAAAACATCAAAAACATTAAAAACATCAAAAACATCAAAAACATCAAAAACATCAAAAACATCAAAAACATCAAAAACATCAAAAACATCAAAAACATCAAAAACATCAAAAACATCAAAAACATCAAAAACATCAAAAACATCAAAAACATCAAAAACATCAAAAAAATCAAAAACAACAAATACATCAAAAACATCATAACATCAAAAACATCAAAAACATCAATATATCAAAAACATCAAAAACATCAAAAAGATCAAAAACATCAAAAACATCAAAAAACAAGAAAAACATCAAAAACATCAAAAACATCAAAAACATCAAAAACATCAAAAACATCAAAAACATCAAAAACATCAAAACATCAAAAACATCAAAAACATCAAAAACATCAAAAACATCAAAAACATCAAAAACAACAAAAACAGAAAAACAACAAAAACATCAAAAACATCAAAAACATCAAAACATCAAAAACATCAAAACATCAAAAACATCAAAACATCAAAAACAAGAAAAACTTCAAAACATCAAAACATCAAAAACATCAAAACATCAAAACATCAAAAACATCAAAAACATCAAAAACATCAAAAACATCAAAACATCAAAAACATCAAAACATCAAAAACATCAAAAACACGAAAAACATCAAAAACATCAAAAACATCAAAAACTTCAAAAACATCAAAAAAATCAAAAACATCAAAAACAACAAATACATCAAAAACATCATAACATCACAAACATCAAAAACATCAAAATATCAAAAACATCAAAAACATCAAAAGATCAAAAACATCATAAACATCAAAAACATCAAAACATCAAAAACATCAAAAACATCAAAAACATCAAAAACATCAAAAACATCAAAAACATCAAAAACATCAAAAACATCAAAAACATCAAAAACATCAAAAACATCAAAAACATCAAAAACATCAAAAACAACAAAAACAGAAAAAACAACAAATACATCAAAAACATCATAACATCAAAAACATCAAAAACATCAAAATATCAAAAACAACAAAACATCAAATACATCAAAAAGTCAATAACATCAAAAACATCAAAAAATCAAAAACATCAAAAACATCAAAAACCTCAAAAACATCAAAAACATCAAAAACAAGAAAAACGTCAAAAACATCAAAAACATCAAAAACTTCAAAAACATCAAAAACATCAAAAACATCAAAAACATCAAAAACATCAAAAACATCAAAACATCAAAAAATCAAAAACATCAAAAACATCAAAAACATCAAAAACAAGAAAAACATCAAAAACATCAAAAACATCAAAAACATCAAAAACATCAAAAACATCAAAAAAAATCAAAAACATCAAAAACAACAAATACATCAAAAACATCATAACATCACAAACATCAAAAACATCAAAATATCAAAAACATCAAAAACATCAAAAAGATCAAAAACATCATAAACATCAAAAACATCAAAAACATCAAAAACATCAAAAACATCAAAAACATCAAAAACATCATAACATCAAAAACGTCAAAACATCAAAAACATCAAAAACATCAAAACATCAAAAACATCAAAACATAAAAACATCAAAAACAACAAAACAACAAAAACATCAAAATTATCAAAAACATCAAAAATATCATAACATCAAAAACGTCAAAACATCAAAAACATCAAAAACATCAAAAACATCAAAAACATCAAAAACATCAAAAACATCAAAACATCAAAAACGTCAAAACATCAAAAACATCAAAACCATCAAAAACAACAAAACAGCAAAAACATCAAAATTATCAAAAACATCAAAAATATCATAACATCAAAAACGTCAAAAACATCAAAAACATCAAAAACATCAAAACATCAAAAACATCAAAACATAAAAACATCAAAAACAACAAAACAACAAAAACATCAAAATTATCAAAAACATCAAAAATATCATAACATCAAAAACGTCAAAACATCAAAAACATCAAAAACATCAAAAACATCAAAACATCAAAAACATCAAAACATAAAAACATCAAAAACAACAAAATCATCAAAATATCAAAAACATCAAAACATCAAATACATCAAAAACATCAAAAAAGTCAAAAACATCAAAAACATCAAAAAATCAAAAACATCAAAAACATCGAAAACAAGAAAAACATCAAAAACATCAAAAACTTCAAAAACATCAAAAACATCAAAAACATAAATAACACCAAAAACATCATAAAATCAAAAAAAATCAAAAACATCATAAACATTATAAAATCAAAACATCAAAAACAACAAAAACAACAAAAACATCAAAAACATCAAAAACATCAAAAACATCAAAAACATCAAAAACATCAAAAACACCAAAAACATCAAAAACATCATAACATCAAAAACGTCAAAACATCAAAAACATCAAAAACATCAAAAACATCAAAACATCAAAAACATCAAAACATAAAAACATCAAAAACAACAAATGCATCAAAAACATCATAAAATCAAAAAAATCAAAAACATTATAAAATCAAAAACATCAAAAACAACAAAACAACAAAAAAATTAAAAACATCAAAAACATCAAAATCATCAAAAACATCAAAAAAATCAAAAACATCAAAAATATTATAAAATCAAAAACACCAAAAACAACAAAACAACAAAAACATCAAAAACATTATAAAATCAAAAACATCAAAAACAACAAAACATCAAAAACATCAAAAACATCAAAAAAATCAAAAACATCATAAAATCAAAAACATCAAAAGTATTATAAAATCAAAAACATCAAAAACAACAAAACAAAAAAAACATCAAAAACATCAAAAACATCAAAAAAAAATCAAAAACATCAAAAACATCAAAAGATCAAAAACATCAAAAACATCAAAAACATCAAAAACATCAAAAACATCAAAAACATCAAAAACATCAAAAACATCAAAAACATCAAAAACATCAAAAACATCAAAAACATCAAAAACATCAAAAACAACAAATACATCAAAAACATCATAACATCAAAAACATCAAAAACATCAAAATATCAAAAACATCAAAAAGATCAAAAACATCAAAAACATCAAAAACAAGAAAAACATCAAAAACATCAAAAACATCAAAAACATCAAAAACATCAAAAACATCAAAAACATCAAAAACATCAAAAATATCAAAAACATCAAAAACATCAAAAACATCAAAACATCAAAAACAACAAAAACAGAAAAAACAACAAAAACATCAAAAACATCAAAAACATCAAAAACATCAAAAACATCAAAAACATCAAAAACATCAAAAACATCAAAAACAAGAAAAACATCAAAAACATCAAAAACATCAAAAACATCAAAAACATCAAAAACATCAAAAACATCAAAAACATCAAAAACAAGAAAAACATCAAAAACATCAAAAACATCAAAAACATCAAAAACTTCAAAACATCAAAAAAATCAAAAACATCAAAAACAACAAATACATCAAAAACATCATAACATCACAAACATCAAAAACATCAAAATATCAAAAACATCAAAAAGATCAAAAAAATCATAAACATCAAAAACATCAAAAACATCAAAAACATCAAAAACATCAAAAACATCAAAAACATCAAAAACATCAAAAACATCAAAAACATCAAAAACATCAAAAACATCAAAAACATCAAAAACATCAAAAACATCAAAAACATCAAAAACATCAAAAACATCAAAAACATCAAAAACATCAAAAACATCAAAAACATAAAAAACATCAAAAACATCAAAAACATCAAAAACATCAAAAACATCAAAAACATCAAAAACTTAAAAAACATCAAAAACAACAAAATTATCAATAACATCAAAAACATAAATAACACCAAAAACATCATAAAATCAAAAAAAATCAAAAACATCAATAACATTATAAAATCAAAAACATCAAAAACAACAAAAACAACAAAAACATCAAAAACATCAAAAACATCAAAAACATCAAAAACATCAAAAACGTCAAAAACATCAAAAACATCAAAAACATCAAAACATCAAAAACATCAAAACATAAAAACATCAAAAACAACAAAACAACAAAAACATCAAAATTATCAAAAACATCAAAAATATCATAACATCAAAAACGTCAAAACATCAAAAACATCAAAAACATCAAAACATCAAAAACATCAAAACATAAAAACATCAAAAACAACAAAATCATCAAAATATCAAAAACATCAAAACATCAAATACATCAAAAACATCAAAAAAGTCAAAAACATCAAAAACATCAAAAAATCAAAAACATCAAAAACATCGAAAACAAGAAAAACATCAAAAACATCAAAAACTTCAAAAACATCAAAAACAACAAAAACATAAATAACACCAAAAACATCATAAACTCAAAAAAAATCAAAACATCATAAACATTATAAAATCAAAACATCAAAAACAACAAAAACAACAAAAACATCAAAAACATCAAAAACATCAAAAACATCAAAAACATCAAAAACACCAAAAACATCAAAAACATCATAACATCAAAAACGTCAAAACATCAAAAACATCAAAAACATCAAAAACATCAAAACATCAAAAACATCAAAACATAAAAACATCAAAAACAAAAAATGCATCAAAAACATCATAAAATCAAAAAAATCAAAAACATTATAAAATCAAAAACATCAAAAACAACAAAACAACAAAAAAATTAAAAACATCAAAAACATCAAAAACATCAAAATCATCAAAAACATCAAAAAAATCAAAAACATCAAAAATATTATAAAATCAAAAACACCAAAAACAACAAAACAACAAAAACATCAAAAACATCAAAAACATTATAAAATCAAAAACATCAAAAACAACAAAACATCAAAAACATCAAAAACATCAAAAAAATCAAAAACATCATAAAATCAAAAAAATCAAAAACATCAAAAGTATTATAAAATCAAAAACATCAAAAACAACAAAACAAAAAAAACATCAAAACCATCAAAAATATCAAAAAAAATCAAAAACATCAAAAACATTAAAAACATCAAAAAGATCAAAAACATCAAAAACATTAAAAACATCAAAAACATCAAAAACATCAAAAACATCAAAAACATCAAAAACATCAAAAACATCAAAAACATCAAAAACATCAAAAACATCAAAAACATCAAAAACATCAAAAACATCAAAAACATCAAAAAAATCAAAAACAACAAATACATCAAAAACATCATAACATCAAAAACATCAAAAACATCAATATATCAAAAACATCAAAAACATCAAAAAGATCAAAAACATCAAAAACATCAAAAACAAGAAAAACATCAAAAACATCAAAAACATCAAAAACATCAAAAACATCAAAAACATCAAAAACATCAAAAACATCAAAAACATCAAAAACATCAAAAACATCAAAAACAACAAAAACAGAAAAAACAACAAAAACATCAAAAACATCAAAAACATCAAAAACATCAAAAACATCAAAAACATCAAAAACATCAAAAACATCAAAAACAAGAAAAACTTCAAAAACATCAAAAACATCAAAAACATCAAAAACATCAAAAACATCAAAAACATCAAAAACATCAAAAACATCAAAAACATCAAAAACATCAAAAACATCAAAAACATCAAAAACATCAAAAACATCAAAAACACGAAAAACATCAAAAACATCAAAAACATCAAAAACTTCAAAAACATCAAAAAAAATCAAAAACATCAAAAACAACAAATACATCAAAAACATCATAACATCACAAACATCAAAAACATCAAAATATCAAAAACATCAAAAACATCAAAAAGATCAAAAACATCATAAACATCAAAAACATCAAAAACATCAAAAACATCAAAAACATCAAAAACATCAAAAACATCAAAAACATCAAAAACATCAAAAACATCAAAAACATCAAAAACATCAAAAACATCAAAAACATCAAAAACAACAAAAACAGAAAAAACAACAAATACATCAAAAACATCATAACATCAAAAACATCAAAAACATCAAAATATCAAAAACAACAAAACATCAAATACATCAAAAAAGTCAATAACATCAAAAACATCAAAAAATCAAAAACATCAAAAACATCAAAAACCTCAAAAACATCAAAACATCAAAAACAAGAAAAACATCAAAAACATCAAAAACATCAAAAACTTCAAAAACATCAAAAACATCAAAAACATCAAAAACATCAAAAACATCAAAAACATCAAAAAATCAAAAACATCAAAAACATCAAAAACATCAAAAACAACAAAAACATCAAAAACATCAAAAACATCAAAAACATCAAAACTTCAAAAACATCAAAAAAATCAAAAACATCAAAAACAACAAATACATCAAAAACATCATAACATCACAAACATCAAAAACATCAAAATATCAAAAACATCAAAAACATCAAAAGATCAAAAACATCATAAACATCAAAAACATCAAAAACATCAAAAACATCAAAAACATCAAAAACATCAAAAACATCAAAAACATCAAAAACATCAAAAACATCAAAAACATCAAAAACATCAAAAACATCAAAAACAACAAAAACAGAAAAAACAACAAATACATCAAAAACATCATAACATCAAAAACATCAAAAACATCAAAATATCAAAAACAACAAAACATCAAATACATCAAAAAAGTCAATAACATCAAAAACATCAAAAAATCAAAAACATCAAAAACATCAAAAACCTCAAAAACATCAAAAACATCAAAAACAAGAAAAACATCAAAAACATCAAAAACATCAAAAACTTCAAAAACATCAAAAACATCAAAAACATCAAAAACATCAAAAACATCAAAAACATCAAAAACATCAAAAACATCAAAAACTTAAAAAACATCAAAAACATCAAAAACAACAAAATTATCAATAACATCAAAAACATAAATAACACCAAAAACATCATAAAATCAAAAAAAATCAAAAACATCAATAACATTATAAAATCAAAAACATCAAAAACAACAAAAACAACAAAATCAACAAAAACATCAAAAACATCAAAAACATCAAAAACATCAAAAACATCAAAAACATCAAAAACATCAAAAACACCAAAAACATCAAAAACATCAAAACATCAAAAACATCAAAAACATCAAAAACAACAAAAACAACAAATACATCAAAAACATTATAAAATCAAAAAAATCAAAAACATCAATAACATTATAAAATCAAAAACATCAAAAACAACAAAAACAACAAAAACATCAAAAACATCAAAAACATCAAAAACACCAAAAACATCAAAAACATCAAAAACATCAAAAACATCAAAAACATCAAAAACATCAAAAACATCAAAAACATCAAAAACATCAAAAACATCAAAAACATCAAAAACATCAAAAACATCAAAAACAACAAAAACATCAAAAACATCAAAATCATCAAAGAAGTCAATAACATCCAAAATATCAAAAAAATCAAAAATATCGAAAACAAGAAAAACATCGAAAACATCAAAAACTTCAAAAACATCAAAAACATCAAAAACATCAAAAACATCAAAAACATCAAAAACATCAAAAACAACAAAAACATCAAAAACATAAATAACACCAAAAACATCATAAAATCAAAAAAAATCAAAAACATCAAAAACATTATTTAATCAAAAACATCAAAAACAACAATAACATCAAAAACTTCAAAAACATCAAAAACATCAAAAAGATCAAAAACATCATAAACATCAAAAACATCAAAAACATCAAAAACATCAAAAACATCAAAAACATCAAAAACATCAAAAACATCAAAAACATCAAAAACATCAAAAACATCAAAAACATCAAAAACATCAAAAACATCAAAAACAACAAAAACAGAAAAAACAACAAATACATCAAAAACATCATAACATCAAAAACATCAAAAACATCAAAATATCAAAAACAACAAAACATCAAATACATCAAAAAAGTCAATAACATCAAAAACATCAAAAAATCAAAAACATCAAAAACATCAAAAACCTCAAAAACATCAAAAACATCAAAAACAAGAAAAACGTCAAAAACATCAAAAACATCAAAAACTTCAAAAACATCAAAAACATCAAAAACATCAAAAACATCAAAAACATCAAAAACATCAAAAAATCAAAAACATCAAAAACATCAAAAACATCAAAAACAAGAAAAACATCAAAAACATCAAAAACATCAAAAACATCAAAAACTTCAAAAACATCAAAAAAAAATCAAAAACATCAAAAACAACAAATACATCAAAAACATCATAACATCACAAACATCAAAAACATCAAAATATCAAAAACATCAAAAACATCAAAAAGATCAAAAACATCAAAATATCAAAAACATCAAAAACATCAAAAAGATCAAAAACATCATAAACATCAAAAACATCAAAAACATCAAAAACATCAAAAACATCAAAAACATCAAAAACATCAAAAACATCAAAAACATCAAAAACATCAAAAACATCAAAAACATCAAAAACAACAAAAACAGAAAAAACAACAAATACATCAAAAACATCATAACATCAAAAACATCAAAAACATCAAAATATCAAAAACAACAAAACATCAAATACATCAAAAAAGTCAATAACATCAAAAACATAAAAAAATCAAAAACATCAAAAACATCAAAAACCTCAAAAACATCAAAAACATCAAAAACAAGAAAAACGTCAAAAACATCAAAAACATCAAAAACATCAAAAACATCAAAAACATCAAAAACATCAAAAACATCAAAAACATCAAAAACATCAAAAAATCAAAAACATCAAAAACATCAAAAACATCAAAAACAAGAAAAACATCAAAAACATCAAAAACATCAAAAACATCAAAAACTTCAAAAACATCAAAAAAAATCAAAAACATCAAAAACAACAAATACATCAAAAACATCATAACATCACAAACATCAAAAACATCAAAATATCAAAAACATCAAAAACATCAAAAAGATCAAAACATCAAAAACATCAAAAACATCAAAAACATCAAAAACATCAAAAACATCAAAAACATCAAAAACATCAAAAACATCAAAAACATCAAAAACATCAAAAACATCAAAAACATCAAAAACATCAAAAACAACAAAAACAGAAAAAACAACAAATACATCAAAAACATCATAACATCAAAAACATCAAAAACATCAAAATATCAAAAACAACAAAACATCAAATACATCAAAAAAGTCAATAACATCAAAAACATCAAAAAATCAAAAACATCAAAAACATCAAAAACATCAAAAACATCAAAAACATCAAAAACATCAAAAACATCAAAAACATCAAAAACATCAAAAACTTCAAAAACATCAAAACATCAAAAACATCAAAAACATCAAAAACATCAAAAACATCAAAAACATCAAAAACTTAAAAAACATCAAAAACATCAAAAACAACAAAATTATCAATAACATCAAAAACATAAATAACACCAAAAACATCATAAAATCAAAAAAAATCAAAAACATCAATAACATTATAAAATCAAAAACATCAAAAACAACAAAAACAACAAAATCAACAAAAACATCAAAAACATCAAAAACATCAAAAACATCAAAAACATCAAAAACATCAAAAACATCAAAAACACCAAAAACATCAAAAACATCAAAACATCAAAAACATCAAAAACATCAAAAACAACAAAAACAACAAATACATCAAAAACATTATAAAATCAAAAAAATCAAAAACATCAATAACATTATAAAATCAAAAACATCAAAAACAACAAAAACAACAAAAACATCAAAAACATCAAAAACATCAAAAACACCAAAAACATCAAAAACAACAAAAAATCAAAAACATCAAAAACATCAAAAACATCAAAAACATCAAAAACATCAAAAACATCAAAAACATCAAAAACATCAAAAACATCAAAAACATCAAAAACAACAAAAACATCAAAAACATCAAAATCATCAAAGAAGTCAATAACATCCAAAATATCAAAAAATCAAAAATATCGAAAACAAGAAAAACATCGAAAACATCAAAAACTTCAAAAACATCAAAAACATCAAAAACATCAAAAACATCAAAAACATCAAAAACATCAAAAACAACAAAAACATCAAAAACATAAATAACACCAAAAACATCATAAAATCAAAAAAAATCAAAAACATCAAAAACATTATTTAATCAAAAACATCAAAAACAACAATAACATCAAAAACTTCAAAAACATCAAAAACATCAAAAGATCAAAACATCATAAACATCAAAAACATCAAAAACATCAAAAACATCAAAAACATCAAAAACATCAAAAACATCAAAAACATCAAAAACATCAAAAACATCAAAAACATCAAAAACATCAAAAACAACAAAAACAGAAAAAACAACAAAAACATCAAAAACATCATAACATCAAAAACATCAAAAACATCAAAATATCAAAAACAACAAAACATCAAATACATCAAAAAGTCAATAACATCAAAAACATCAAAAAATCAAAAACATCAAAAACATCAAAAACCTCAAAAACATCAAAAACATCAAAAACAAGAAAAACGTCAAAAACATCAAAAACATCAAAAACATCAAAAACATCAAAAACATCAAAAACATCAAAAACATCAAAAACATCAAAAACATCAAAAATCAAAAACATCAAAAACATCAAAAACATCAAAAACAAGAAAAACATCAAAAACATCAAAAACATCAAAAACATCAAAAACTTCAAAAACATCAAAAAAAATCAAAAACATCAAAAACAACAAATACATCAAAAACATCATAACATCACAAACATCAAAAACATCAAAATATCAAAAACATCAAAAACATCAAAAAGATCAAAAACATCATAAACATCAAAAACATCAAAAACATCAAAAACATCAAAAACATCAAAAACATCAAAAACATCAAAAACATCAAAAACATCAAAAACATCAAAAACATCAAAAACATCAAAAACATCAAAAACAACAAAAACAGAAAAACAACAAATACATCAAAAACATCATAACATCAAAAACATCAAAAACATCAAAATATCAAAAACAACAAAACATCAAATACATCAAAAAAGTCAATAACATCAAAAACATCAAAAAATCAAAAACATCAAAAACATCAAAAACCTCAAAAACATCAAAAACATCAAAAACAAGAAAAACATCAAAAACATCAAAAACATCAAAAACTTCAAAAACATCAAAAACATCAAAAACATCAAAAACATCAAAAACATCAAAAACATCAAAAACATCAAAAACTTAAAAAACATCAAAAACATCAAAAACAACAAAATTATCAATAACATCAAAAACATAAATAACACCAAAAACATCATAAAATCAAAAAAATCAAAAACATCAATAACATTATAAAATCAAAAACATCAAAAACAACAAAAACAACAAAATCAACAAAAACATCAAAAACATCAAAAACATCAAAAACATCAAAAACATCAAAAACATCAAAAACATCAAAAACACCAAAAACATCAAAAACATCAAAAACATCAAAAACATCAAAAACATCAAAAACAACAAAAACAACAAAAACATCAAAAACATTATAAAATCAAAAAAATCAAAAACATCAATAACATTATAAAATCAAAAACATCAAAAACAACAAAAACAACAAAAACATCAAAAACATCAAAAACATCAAAAACACCAAAAACATCAAAAACAACAAAAAATCAAAAACATCAAAAACATCAAAAACATCAAAAACATCAAAAACATCAAAAACATCAAAAACATCAAAAACATCAAAAACATCAAAAACATCAAAAACAACAAAAACATCAAAAACATCAAAATCATCAAAGAAGTCAATAACATCAAAAATATCAAAAAATCAAAAATATCGAAAACAAGAAAAACATCGAAAACATCAAAAACTTCAAAAACATCAAAAACATCAAAAACATCAAAAACATCAAAAACATCAAAAACATCAAAAACAACAAAAACATCAAAAACATAAATAACACCAAAAACATCATAAAATCAAAAAAAATCAAAAACATCAAAAACATTATTTAATCAAAAACATCAAAAACAACAATAACATCAAAAACTTCAAAAACATCAAAAACACCAAAAACATCAAAAACATCAAAAACATCATAACATCAAAAACATCAAAACATCAAAAACATCAAAAACCTCAAAAACATCAAAACATAAAAACATCAAAAACAACAAATACATCAAAATCATCATAAGATCAAAAAAATCAAAAACATCAAAAACATTATAAAATCAAAAACATCAAAATCAACAAAACAGCAAAAACATCAAAATTATCAAAAACATCAAAAATATCATAACATTAAAAACGTCAAAAACATCAAAAACATCAAAAACATCAAAACATCAAAAACATCAAAACATCAAAAACAACAAAAACATCAAAATATCAAAAACATCAAATACATCAAAAACATCAAAAAAGTCAATAACATCAAAAACATCAAAAAATCAAAAACATCAAAAACATCAAAAACATCGAAAACAAGAAAAACATCAAAAACATCAAAAACTTCAAAAACATCAAAAACATCAAAAACATCAAAAACAACAAAAACATCAAAAATATAAATAACATCAAAAACATTATTAAATCAAAAACATCAAAAACAACAAAAACAACAATAACATCACAAACAACAAAAACATCAAAAACATCAAAAACATCAAAAACATCAAAAACACCAAAAACATCAAAAACATCATAACATCAAAAACGTCACAACATCAAAAACATCAAAAACGTCAAAAACATCAAAAACATCAAAAAATCAAAAACATCAAAAACATCTAAAACAACAAATACATCAAAAACATCATAACATCAAAAACATCAAAAACATCAAAATATCAAAAACATCAAAAACATCAAAAAGATCAAAAACATCAAAAACATCAAAAACATCAAAAACATCAAAAACAACAAAAACAACAATAACATCACAAACAACAAAAACATCAAAAACATCAAAAACATCAAAAACATCAAAAACATCAAAAACATCAAAAACAACAAAAACATCAAAAATATAAATAACATCAAAAACATTATTAAATCAAAAACATCAAAAACAACAAAAACAACAATAACATCACAAACAACAAAAACATCAAAAACATCAAAAACATCAAAAACATCAAAACATCAAAAACATCAAAACATAAAAACATCAAAAACAACAAATGCATCAAAAACATCATAAAATCAAAAAAATCAAAAACATTATAAAATCAAAAACATCAAAAACAACAAAACAACAAAAACATCAAAAACATCAAAATCATCAAAAACATCAAAAAAATCAAAAACATCAAAAACATTATAAAATCAAAAACACCAAAAACAACAAAACAACAAAAACATCAAAAACATCAAAAACATCAAAAATATCATAACATCAAAAACGTCAAAAACATCAAAAACATCAAAAACATCAAAACATCAAAAACATCAAAACATAAAAACATCAAAAACAACAAAAACATCAAAATATCAAAAACATCAAATACATCAAAAACATCAAAAAAGTCAATAACATCAAAAACATCAAAAAATCAAAAACATCAAAAACATCAAAAACATCGAAAACAAGAAAAACATCAAAAACATCAAAAACTTCAAAAACATCAAAAACATCAAAAACAACAAAACCATCAAAAATATAAATAACATCAAAAACATTATTAAATCAAAAACATCAAAAACAACAAAAACAACAATAACATCACAAACAACAAAAACATCAAAAACATCAAAAACATCAAAAACATCAAAAACATCAAAAACACCAAAAACATCAAAAACATCATAACATCAAAAACGTCGCAACATCAAAAACATCAAAAACGTCAAAAACATTAAAAACATCAAAAAATCAAAAACATCAAAAACATCAAAAACAACAAATACATCAAAAACATCATAACATCAAAAACATCAAAAACATCAAAATATCAAAAACATCAAAAACATCAAAAAGATCAAAAACATCAAAAACATCAAAAACATCAAAAACATCAAAAACAACAAACACAACAATAACATCACAAACAACAAAAACATCAAAAACATCAAAAACATCAAAAACATCAAAAACATCAAAAACAACAAAAACATCAAAAATATAAATAACATCAAAAACATTATTAAATCAAAAACATCAAAAACAACAAAAACAACAAAAACATCACAAACAACAAAAACATCAAAAACATCAAAAACATCAAAAACATCAAAAACATCAAAACATCAAAAACATCAAAACATAAAAACATCAAAAACAACAAATGCATCAAAAAACATCATAAAATCAAAAAAATCAAAAACATTATAAAATCAAAAACATCAAAAACAACAAAACAACAAAAACATCAAAAACATCAAAATCATCAAAAACATCAAAAAAATCAAAAACATCAAAAACATTATAAAATCAAAAACACCAAAAACAACAAAACAACAAAAACATCAAAAACATCAAAACATTATAAAATCAAAAACATCAAAAACAACAAAACATCAAAAACATCAAAAACATCAAAAAAAATCAAAAACATCAAAAACATCATAAAATCAAAAAAATCAAAAACATCAAAAGTATTATAAAATCAAAAACATCAAAAACAACAAAACAAAAAAACATCAAAAACATCAAAAATATCAAAAAAAAATCAAAAACATCAAAAACATCAAAAACATCAAAAAGATCAAAAACATCAAAAACATCAAAAACATCAAAAACATCAAAAACATCAAAAACATCAAAAACATGAAAAACATCAAAAACATCAAAAACATCAAAAACATCAAAAACATCAAAAACATCAAAAACATCAAAACATCAAAAACATCAAAAACATCAAAAACATCAAAAACATCAAAAACATCAAAAAACATCAAAAACATCAAAACATCAAAAACATCAAAACATCAAAAACATCAAAAACATCAAAAACATCAAAAACATCAAAAACATCAAAAACATCAAAAACATCAAAAACATCAAAAACAT
Source organism: Drosophila pruinosa (assembly GCA_018150935.1). Classification (NCBI taxonomy): domain Eukaryota; kingdom Metazoa; phylum Arthropoda; class Insecta; order Diptera; family Drosophilidae; genus Drosophila; species Drosophila pruinosa. The sequence goes on along the minus strand of JAECWR010000137.1, from coordinate 30,966 downwards.
CAAAAACATCAAAAACATCAAAAACATCAAAAACATCAAAAACGTCAAAAACATCAAAAACATCAAAAAAATCAAAAACATCAAAAACATCAAAAACAACAAAAACATCAAAAACATCATAACATCAAAAACATCAAAAACATCAAAATATCAAAAACATCAAAAAGATCAAAAACATCAAAAACATCAAAAACATCAAAAACATCAAAAACATCAAAAACATCAAAAACATCAAAAACATCAAAAACATCAAAAACATCAAAAACATCAAAAACATCAAAAACATCAAAAACATCAAAAACATCAAAAACATCAAAAACATCAAAAACATCAAAAACATCAAAAACATCAAAAACATCAAAAACATCAAAACAACAAAAACAGAAAAAACAACAAAAACATCAAAAACATCAAAAACATCAAAAACAACAAAAACATCAAAAACATCAAAAACATCAAAAACATCAAAAACTTCAAAACATCAAAAACATCAAAAACATCAAAAACATCAAAAACAACAAATACATCAAAAACATCATAACATCAAAAACATCAAAAACATCAAAATATCAAAAACATCAAAAAGATCAAAAACATCAAAAACATCAAAAACAACAAAAACAGAAAAAACAACAAAAACATCAAAAACATCAAAAACATCAAAAACATCAAAAACATCAAAAACATCAAAAACATCAAATACATCAAAAACATCAAAAACATCAAAAACATCAAAAACAACAAAAACAGAAAAAACAACAAAAACATCAAAAACATCAAAAACATCAAAAACATCAAAAACATCAAAAACATCAAAAACATCAAAAACATCAAAAACATCAAAAACATCAAAAACAACAAAAACAGAAAAAACAACAAAAACATCAAAAACATCAAAAACATCAAAAACATCAAAAACATCAAAAACATCAAAAACATCAAAAACATCAAAAACATCAAAAACATCAAAAACATCAAAAACATCAAAAACATCAAAAACAACAAAAACAGAAAAAACAACAAAAACATCAAAAACATCAAAAACATCAAAAACATCAAAAACATCAAAAACATCAAAAACTTAAAAAACATCAAAAACATCAAAAACAACAAAATTATCAAAAACATCAAAAACATAAATAACACCAAAAACATCATAAAATCAAAAAAAATCAAAAACATCAAAAACATTATTAAATCAAAAACATCAAAAACAACAAAAACAACAACAACATCAAAAACAACAAAAACATCAAAAACATCAAAAACATCAAAAACATCAAAAACATCAAAAACATAAAAAACATCAAAAACATCAAAAACATTATAAAATCAAAAACATCAAAAACAACAAAACAACAAAAACATCAAAAACATCAAAAACATTATAAAATCAAAATCATCAAAAACAACAAAACAACAAAAACATCAAAAATACCAAAAACATCAAAAACATCAAAAACATAAAAATATCAAAAACATCAAAACATCAAATACATCAAAAACATCAAAAACATCATAAAATCAAAAAAATCAAAAACATCAAAAGTATCATAAAATCAAAAACATCTAAAACAACAAAACAAAAAAAACATCAAAAACATCAAAAAAATCAAAAACATCAAAAACATCAAAAACATCAAAAACATCAAAAACATCAAAAACATCAAAAACATCAAAAACATCAAAAACATCAAAAACATCAAAAACATCAAAAACATCAAAAACATCAAAAACATCAAAAACATCAAAAACATCAAAAACATCAAAAACATCAAAAACATCAAAAACATCAAAAGCATCAAAAACATCAAAAACGTCAAAAACATCAAAAACATCAAAAAAAAATCAAAAACATCAAAAACATCAAAAACATCAAAAATATCAAAAACATCAAAAACAACATAAACAGAAAAAACATCAGAATATTAAAAACATCAACAACATCAAAAACATCAATAACAAGAACATCAAAACATCAAAAACATCAAATCATCAAAAACAACAAATACATCAAAAACATCATAACATCAAAAACATCAAAATATCAAAAACATCAAAACATCAAATATATCAAAAACATCAAAAAAGTCAATAACATCAAAAACATAAAAAAATCAAAAACATCAAAAACATCAAAAACCTCAAAAAAATCAAAAACATCAAAAACAAGAAAAACATCAAAAACATCAAAAACTTCAAAAACATAAAAAACATCAAAAACATCAAAAACTTCAAAAACATCAAAAACATAAATAACACCAAAAACATCATAAAATCAAAAAAAATCAAAAACATCAATAACATTATAAAATCAAAAACATCAAAAACAACAAAACAAAAAAAATATCAAAAGCATCAAAAAAACCAAAAACATCTAAAACATCAAAAACAACAAAAACAACAATAACATCAAAAACAACAAAAATATCAAAAACATCAAAAACATCAAAAACATCAAAACCATCAAAAACATCAAAAACATCAAAATCATCAAAAACATCAAAAACATTATAAAATCAAAAACATCAAAAACAACAAAACAACAAAAACATCAAAAATATCAAAAACATCAAAAACATCAAAAACATCAAAATATCAAAAACATCAAAACATCAAAACATCAAATACATCAAAAACATCAAAAACATCATAAAATCAAAAAAATCAAAAACATCAAAAGTATTATAAAATCAAAAACATCTAAAACAACAAAACAAAAAAAACATCAAAAACATCAAAAAAATCAAAAACATCAAAAACATCAAAAACATCAAAAACATCAAAGACGTCAAAAACATCAAAAACATTAAAAAAAAATCAAAAACATCAAAAACAACAAAAACAGAAAAAACATCAAAATATTAAAAACATCAACAACATCAAAAACATCAATAACATCAAGAACATCAAAACATCAAAAACATCAAAACATCAAAACATCAAATACATCAAAACCATCATAACATCAAAAACATCAAAAACATCAAAATATCAAAAACATCAAATACATCAAAAACATCAAAAAAGTCAATAACATCAAAAATCAAAAACATCAAAAACATCAAAAACCTCAAAAACATCAAAAACATCAAAAACAAGAAAAACATCAAAAACATCAAAAACATCAAAAACATCAAAAACATCAAAAACATCAAAAACATCAAAAACATCAAAAACATCAAAAACTTCAAAAACATCAAAAACATCAAAAACAACAAAATTATCAAAAACATAAATAACACCAAAAACATCATAAAATCAAAAAAAATCAAAAACATCAAAAACTTCAAAAACATCAAAAACATCAAAAAAATCAAAAACATCAAAAACATCAAAAACATCAAAAACATCAAAAACATCAAAAACATCAAAAACATCAAAAACATCAAAAACATCAAAAACATCAAAAACATCAAAAACATCAAAAACATCAACAACATCAAAAACATCAAAAACGTCAAAAACATCAAAAAAAAAATCAAAAACATCAAAAACATCAAAAACATCAAAAATATCAAAAACATCAAAAACAACAAAAACAGAAAAAACATCAAAATATTAAAAACATCAAGAACATCAAAAACATCAATAACATCAATAACATCAAGAACATCAAAACATGAAAAACATCAAAACATCAAAAACAACAAATACATCAAAAACATCATAACATCTAAAACATCAAAATATCAAAAACATCAAAACATCAAAAACATCAAAAAAGTCAATAACATCAAAAACATCAAAAAATCAAAAACATCAAAAACACCAAAAACATCAAAAACAAGAAAAACATCAAAAACATCAAAAACATCAAAAACTTCAAAAACATCAAAAACATCAAAAACATCAATAACATCAAAAACATCAAAAACTTCAAAAACATCAAAAACATCAAAAACAACAAAATTATCAAAAACATCAAAAACATCAAAAACATAAATAACACCAAAAACATCATAAATTAAAAAAAATCACAAACATCAATAACATTATAAAATCAAAAACATCAAAAACAACAAAAACAACACAAACAACAAAACATCAAAAACATCAAAAACATCAAAAACATCATAACATCAAAAACATCAAAATATCAAAAACATCAAAACATCAAATACATCAAAAACATCAAAAAAGTCAATAACATCAAAAACATCAAAAAATCAAAAACAACAAAAACCTCAAAAACATCAAAAACATCAAAAACATCAAAAACTTCAAAAACATCATAAAATCAAAAAAATCAAAAACATCAAAAGTATTATAAAATCAAAAACATCAAAAACAACAAAACAAAAAAAACATCAGAAACATCAAAAAAATCAAAAACATCAAAAACATTAAAAACATCAAAAACATCAAAAACATCAAAAACATCAAAAACATCAAAAACATCAAAAACATCAAAAACTTCAAAAACATCAAAAACATCAAAAAAATCAAAAACATTAAAAACATCAAAAACATCAAAAACATCAAAAACATCAAAAACATCAAAAATATCAAAATCATCAAAAACAACAAAAACAGAAAAAACATCAAAATATTAAAAACATCAACAAACAAAAACATCAAGAACATCAAAACATCAAAAACATCAAAACATCAAAAACATCAAAAACATCAAAAACATCAAAAACATCAAAAAAATCAAAAACATCAAAAACATCAAAAACATCAAAAACATCAAAAACTACAAAAACATCAAAAACATAAATAACACCAAAAACATCATAAAATCAAAAAAAATCAAAAACATCAAAAAAATAATAAAATCAAAAACATCAAAAACAACAAAAACAACAAAAACATCAAAAACATTATAAAATCAAAAACATCAAAAACAACAAAACAACAAAAACATCAAAAACATCAAAAACATTATAAAATCAAAAACATCAAAAACAACAAAACAACAAAAACATCAAAAATATCAAAAACATCAAAAACATCAAAAACATCAAAATATCAAAAACATCAAAACATCAAAACATCAAATACGTCAAAAAAATCAAAAACATCATAAAATCAAAAAAATCAAAAACATCAAAAGTATTATAAAATTAAAAACATCAAAAACAACAAAACATAAAAATTTCAAAAACATCAAAAACATCAAAAAAATCAAAAACATCAAAAACACCAAAAACATCAAAAACATCAAAAACATCAAAAACATCAAAAACATCAAAAACATCAAAAACATCAAAAACATCAAAAACATCAAAAACATCAAAAACATCAAAAACATCAAAACATCAAAAACATCAAAACATCAAAAACATCAAAAACATCAAAAAACATCAAAAACATCAAAAACATCAAAAACATCAAAAACATCAAAAACATCAAAAACATCAAAAACATCAAAAACATCAAAAACATCAAAAACATCAAAAACATCAAAAACATCAAAAACATCAAAAACATCAAAAACATCAAAAACGTCAAAAATATCAAAAACATCAAAAAAAATCAAAAACATCAAAAAACATCATAAAATCAAAAAAATCAAAAACATCAAAAGTATTATAAAATCAAAAACAACAAAACAAAAAAACTTCAAAAACATCAAAAACATCAAAAAAATCAAAAACATCAAAAACATCAAAAACATCAAAAACACCAAAAACATCAAAAACATCAAAACATCAAAAACATCAAAACATCAAAAACAACAAATACATCAAAAACATCATAACATCAAAAACATCAAAATATCAAAAACATTAAAACATCAAATACATCAAAAACATCAAAAAAGTCAATAACATCAAAAACATCAAAAAATCAAAAACATCAAAAACATCAAAAACCTCAAAAACATCAAAAACATCAAAAACAAGAAAAACATCAAAAACATAAAAAACATCAAAAACTTCAAAAACATCAAAAACATCAAAAACATCATAAAATCAAAAAAATCAAAAACGTCAAAAGTATTATAAAATCAAAAACATCAAAAACAACAAAACAAAAAAAACATCAAAAACATCAAAAAAATCAAAAACATCAAAAACATCAAAAACATCAAAAACATTAAAAACATCAAAAACATCAAAAACATCAAAAACATCAAAAACATCAAAAACGTCAAAAACATCAAAAACATCAAGAAAATCAAAAACATCAAAAACATCAAAAATATCAAAAACATCAAAAACAACAAAAACAGAAAAAACTTCAAAATATTAAAAACATCAACAACATCAAAAACATCATAAAAATCAAGAACATCAAATCATCAAAACATCAAAAACAACAAATACATCAAAAACATCAGAACATCAACAACATCAAAAACATCAAAATATCAAATACATCAAAAACATCAAAAAAGTTAATAACATCAAAAACCTCAAAAACATCAAAAACATCAAAAACAAGAAAAACATCAAAAACATCAAAAACTTCAAAAACATCAAAAACATCAAAAACATCAAAAACAACAAAAACAACAAAATTATCCAAAACATAAAAAACATAAATAACACCAAGAACATCATAAAATCAAAAAAAATCAAAAACATCAATAACGTTATAAAATCAAAGACATCAAAAACAACAAAAACAACAAAAACAACAAAAACAACAAAAACATCAAAAACATCAAAAACATCAAAAACATCAAAAACACCAAAAACCTCAAAAACATCAAAAACATCATAACATCAAAAACATCAAAACATCAAAAACATCAAAACATCAAAAAAAAAACCCCAAAAACAACAAATACATCAAAAACATCATAAAATCAAAAAAATCAAAGACATTATAAAATCAAAAACATCAAAAACAACAAAACAACAAAAACATCAAAAACATCAAAAAAGTCAATAACATCAAAAACATCAAAAACATCAAAAACATCAAAAACATCAAAAACATCAAAAACATCAAAAACATCAAAAACATCAAAAACATCAAAAACATCAAAAACATCAAAAACATCAAAAAATCAAAAACATCAAAAACATCAAAAACAACAAAAACATCAAAAACATAAATAACACCAAAAACATCATAAAATAAAAAAAATCAAAAACATCAAAAAAATATAAAATCAAAAACATCAAAAACAACAAAAACAACAAAAACAACAAAAACAACAAAAACAACAAAAACAACAAAAACAACAAAAACATCAAAAACATCAAAAACATAAAAAAAAAAAAAAACATCAAAAACATCAAAAACATCAAAAACATCAAAAACAACATAACATCAAAAACATCAAAACATCAAAAACATCAAAAACATCAAAAACATCAAAACATAAAAACATCAAAAACAACAAATACATCAAAAACATCATAAAATCAAAAAAATCAAAAACATCACAAACATTATAAAATCAAAAACATCAAAAACAACCAAACAACAAAAACATCAAAAACATCAAAAACATCAAAAACTTCGAAAACATCAAAAACATCAAACCCACCAAAAACATCAAAAACATCAAAAACATCAAAAACATCAAAAAAATCAAAAACATCAAAAACATAAAAAACATCAAAAACATCAAAAACATCAAAAACATCAAAAACATCAAAAACATCAAAACATCAAAAACATCAAAACATCAAAAACATAAAAACAACAAATACATCAAAAACATCATAAAATCAAAACCATCAAAAACATTATAAAATCAAAAACATCAAAAGCAACAAAACAACAAAAACATCAAAAACATAAAAAACATCAAAAACATCAAAAACATCAAAAACATCAAAAAAATCAAAAACATCAAAAACATCAAAAACATCAAAAACATCAAAAACATCAAAAACATCAAAAACATCAAAACATCAAAAACATCAAAACATCAAAAACAACAAAAACAACAAATACATCAAAAACATCATAAAATCAAAACCATCAAAAACATTATAAAATCAAAAACATCAAAAGCAGCAAAACAACAAAAACATCAAAAACATCAAAAACATCAAAAACATCAAAAACATCAAAAAATCAAAAACATCAAAAACATCAAAAACATCAAAAATATCAAAAACATCAAAAACAACAAAAACATCAAAATATTAAAAACATCAACAACATCAAAAACATCAAAAACATCAAAAACATCAAAAACATCAAAACATCAAAAACATCAAAACATCAAAAAATCAAAAACAACAAAAACCTCAAAAACATCAAAAACATCAAAAACATCAAAAACTTCAAAAACATCAAAAACATCATAAAATCAAAAAAATCAAAAACATCAAAAGTATTATAAAATCAAAAACATCAAAAACAACAAAACAAAAAAAACATCAAAAACATCAAAAAAATCAAAAACATCAAAAACATCAAAAACATCAAAAACATTAAAAACATCAAAAACATCAAAAACATCAAAAACATCAAAAACATCAAAAACCTCAAAAACATCAAAAACATCAAAAACTTCAAAAACATCAAAAACATCAAAAAAATCAAAAACATCAAAAACATCAAAAACATCAAAAACATCAAAAATATCAAAATCATCAAAAACAACAAAAACAGAAAAAACATCAAAATATTAAAAACATCAACAACATCAAAAACATCAAGAACATCAAAACATCAAAAACATCAAAAACATCAAAAACGTCAAAAACATCAAAAACATCAAAAAAATCAAAAACATCAAAAACATCAAAAACATCAAAAACATCAAAAACATCAAAAACTACAAAAACATAAATAACACCAAAACATCATAAAATCAAAAAAAATCAAAAACATCAAAAAAATTATAAAATCAAAAACATCAAAAACAACAAAAACAACAAAAACAACAAAAACATCAAAAACATTATAAAATCAAAAACATCAAAAACAACAAAACAACAAAAACATCAAAAACATCAAAAACATTATAAAATCAAAAACATCAAAAACAACAAAACAACAAAAACATCAAAAATATCAAAAACATCAAAAACATCAAAAACATCAAAAACATCAAAATATCAAAAACATCAAAACATCAAAACATCAAATACGTCAAAAACATCAAAAAAATCAAAAACATCATAAAATCAAAAAAATCAAAAACATCAAAAGTATTATAAAATCAAAAACATCAAAAACAACAAAACATAAAAATTTCAAAAACATCAAAAACATCAAAAAAATCAAAAACATCAAAAACATCAAAAACACCAAAAACATCAAAAACATCAAAAACATCAAAAACATCAAAAACATCAAAAACATCAAAAACATCAAAAACATCAAAAACATCAAAAACATCAAAAACATCAAAACATCAAAACATCAAAAACATCAAAAACATCAAAAACATCAAAAACATCAAAAACATCAAAAACATCAAAAACATCAAAACATCAAAAACATCAAAAACATCAAAAACATCAAAAACATCAAAAACATCAAAAACATCAAAAACATCAAAAACATCAAAAACATCAAAAACGTCAAAAATATCAAAAACATCAAAAAAAATCAAAAACATCAAAAAACATCATAAAATCAAAAAAATCAAAAACATCAAAAGTATTATAAAATCAAAAACATCAAAAACAACAAAACAAAAAAACTTCAAAAACATCAAAAACATCAAAAAAATCAAAAACATCAAAAACATCAAAAACAACAAAAACATCAAAAACATCAAAACATCAAAAAATCAAAACATCAAAAACAACAAATACATCAAAAACATCATAACATCAAAAACATCAAAATATCAAAAACATTAAAACATCAAATACATCAAAAACATCAAAAAGTCAATAACATCACAAAACATCAAAAAATCAAAAACATCAAAAACATCAAAAACCTCAAAAACATCAAAAACATCAAAAACAAGAAAAACATCAAAAACATAAAAAACATCAAAACTTCAAAAACATCAAAACATCAAAAACATCATAAAATCAAAAAAATCAAAAACGTCAAAAGTATTATAAAATCAAAAACATCAAAAACAACAAAACAAAAAAACATCAAAAACATCAAAAAAATCAAAAACATCAAAAACATCAAAAACATCAAAAACATTAAAAACATCAAAAACATCAAAAACATCAAAAACATCAAAAACATCAAAAACATCAAAAAGTCAAAAACATCAAAAACATCAAGAAAATCAAAAACATCAAAAACATCAAAAACATCAAAAACACCAAAAACATCAAAAACATCAAAACATCAAAAACATCAAAACATCAAAAACAACAAAAACATCAAAAACATCATAACATCAAAAACATCAAAATATCAAAAACATTAAAACATCAAAAACATCAAAAACATCAAAAAAGTCAATAACATCAAAAACATCAAAAAATCAAAAACATCAAAAACATCAAAAACCTCAAAAACATCAAAAACATCAAAAACATTAAAAACATCAAAAACATCAAAAACATCAAAAACATCAAAAAATCAAAAACATCAAAACATCAAGAAAATCAAAAACATCAAAAACATCAAAAACATCAAAACATCAAAAACAACAAAAACAAAAAAACTTCAAAATATTAAAAACATCAACAACATCAAAAACATCATAAAAATCAAAAACATCAAATCATCAAAACATCAAAAACAACAAATACATCAAAAACATCAGAACATCAACAACATCAAAAACATCAAAATATCAAAAACATCAAAAACATCAAAAAAAACAAAAACATCAAAAACCTCAAAAACATCAAAAACATCAAAAACATCAAAAACATCAAAAAATCAAAAAATTCAAAAACATCAAAAACATCAAAAAATCAAAAACATCAAAAACAACAAAAACAACAAAATTATCCAAAACATAAAAAACATAAATAACACCAAGAACATCATAAAATCAAAAAAAATCAAAAACATCAATAACGTTATAAAATCAAAAACATCAAAAACAACAAAAACAACAAAAACAACAAAAACAACAAAAACATCAAAAACATCAAAAACATCAAAAACATCAAAAACATCAAAAACATCAAAAACATCAAAAACATCATAAAATCAAAAAAATCAAAGACATTATAAAATCAAAAACATCAAAAACAACAAAACAACAAAAACATCAAAAACATCAAAAAAGTCAATAACATCAAAAACATCAAAAACATCAAAAACATCAAAAACATCAAAAACATCAAAAACATCAAAAACATCAAAAACATCAAAAACATCAAAAACATCAAAAACATCAAAAACATCAAAAACATCAAAAACATCAAAAACATCAAAAACAACAAAAACATCAAAAACATAAATAACACCAAAAACATCATAAAATAAAAAAAAATCAAAAACATCAAAAAAAATATAAAATCAAAAACATCAAAAACATCAAAAAAGTCAAAAACAACAAAAACAACAAAAACAACAAAAACATCAAAAACATCAAAAACATCAAAAACATCAAAAACATCAAAAAAATAAAAAAACATCAAAAACATCAAAAACATCAAAAACATCAAAAACAACATAACATCAAAAACATCAAAACATCAAAAACATCAAAAACATCAAAAACATCAAAACATAAAAACATCAAAAACAACAAATACATCAAAAACATCATAAAATCAAAAAAATCAAAAACATCACAAACATTATAAAATCAAAAACATCAAAAACAACCAAACAACAAAAACATCAAAAACATCAAAAACATCAAAAACTTCGAAAACATCAAAAACATCAAACCCATCAAAAACATCAAAAACATCAAAAACATCAAAAAATCAAAAAAATCAAAAACATCAAAAACATAAAAAACATCAAAAACATCAAAAACATCAAAAACATCAAAAACATCAAAACATCAAAAACATCAAAACATCAAAAACATAAAAACAACAAATACATCAAAAACATCATAAAATCAAAACCATCAAAAACATTATAAAATCAAAAACATCAAAAGCAACAAAACAACAAAAACATCAAAAAAAAAACATCAAAAACATCAAAAACATCAAAAACATCAAAAACATCAAAAAAATCAAAAACATCAAAAACATCAAAAACATCAAAAACATCAAAAACATCAAAAACATCAAAAACATCAAAAACATCAAAACATCAAAAACATCAAAACATCAAAAACAACAAAAACACCAAATACATCAAAAACATCATAAAATCAAAACCATCAAAAACATTATAAAATCAAAAACATCAAAAGCAGCAAAACAACAAAAACATCAAAAACATCAAAAACATCAAAAACATCAAAAAAATCAAAAACATCAAAAACATCAAAAACATCAAAAATATCAAAAACATCAAAAACAACAAAAACATCAAAATATTAAAAACATCAACAACATCAAAAACATCAAAAACATCAAAAACATCAAAAACATCAAAAACATCAAAACATCAAAAACATCAAAACATAAAAACATCAAAAACAACAAATACATCAAAAACATCAAAAACATCATAAAATCAAAAAAATCAAAAACATTATAAAATCAAAAACATCAAAAACATCAAAAACAACAAATACATCAAAAATATCAAAAACATCATAAAATCAAATAAAATCAAAAACATTATAAAATAAAAAACAACAAAAACAAGAAAAACATCAAAAACATCAAAAACATCAAAAACATCAAAAACATCAAAAACATCAAAAACATCAAAAACATCAAAAACATCAAAAACATCAAAAACATCAAAAACATCAAAAACATCAAAAACATCAAAAACATCAAAAACATCAAAAACATCAAAAACATCAAAAACATCAAAAACATCAAAACATCAAAAACATCAAAACATCAAAAACATCAAAAACATCAAAAACATCAAAAATATTATAAAATCAAAAACATCAACAACAACAAAAACATCAAAAACATCAAAAAAAATCAAAAACATCAAAAACATCAAAAACATCAAAAACATCAAAAACATCAAAACATAAAAACATCATAAACAACAAATACATCAAAAACATCATAAAATCAAAAAAATCAAAAACATCAAAAACATTATAAAATCAAAAACATCAACAACAACAAAAACATCAAAAAAAAAACCCCAAAAACAACAAATACATCAAAAACATCATAAAATCAAAAAATCAAAGACATTATAAAATCAAAAACATCAAAAACAACAAAACAACAAAAACATCAAAAACATCAAAAAAGTCAATAACATCAAAAACATCAAAAACATCAAAAACATCAAAAACATCAAAAACATCAAAACATCAAAAACATCAAAAACATCAAAAACATCAAAAACATCAAAAACATCAAAAACATCAAAAACATCAAAAACATCAAAAACAACAAAAACAACAAAACACAAATAACACAAAAACATCATAAAATAAAAAAAATCAAAAACATCAAAAAAAATATAAAATCAAAAACATCAAAAACAACAAAAACAACAAAAACAACAAAAACAACAAAAACATCAAAAACATCAAAAACATCAAAAACATAAAAAAAAAAAAAAACATCAAAAACATCAAAACATCAAAAACATCAAAAACATCATAACATCAAAAACATCAAGAACATCAAAAACATCAAAAACATCAAAACATAAAAACATCAAAAACAACAAATACATCAAAAACATCATAAAATCAAAAAAATCAAAAACATCACAAACATTATAAAATCAAAAACATCAAAAACAACCAAACAACAAAAACATCAAAAACATCAAAAACATCAAAAACTTCGAAAACATCAAAAACATCAAACCCATCAAAAACATCAAAAACATCAAAAACATCAAAAAATCAAAACATCAAAACATAAAAACATCAAAAACATCAAAAACATCAAAAACATCAAAAACATCAAAACATCAAAAACATCAAAACATCAAAAACATAAAAACAACAAATACATCAAAAAATCATAAAATCAAAACCATCAAAAACATTATAAAATCAAAAACATCAAAAGCAACAAAACAACAAAAACATCAAAAACATAAAAAACATCAAAAACATCAAAAACATCAAAAACATCAAAAAATCAAAAACATCAAAAACATCAAAAACATCAAAAACATCAAAAAATACATAAAAACAAATCAAAAACATCAAAACATCAAAAACATCAAAAACATCAAAAACAACAAAAAACCAAATACATCAAAAACATCATAAAATCAAAACCATCAAAAACATTATAAAAATCAAAAACATCAAAAGCAGCAAAAACAACAAAAACATCAAAAACATCAAAAACATCAAAAAAATCAAAAACATCAAAAACATCAAAAACATCAAAAATATCAAAACATCAAAAACAACAAAAACATCAAAATATTAAAAACATCAACAACATCAAAAACATCAAAAACATCAAAAACATCAAAAACATCAAAAACATCAAAACATCAAAAACATCAAAAACATCAAAACATAAAAACATCAAAAACAACAAATACATCAAAAACATCAAAAACATCATAAAATCAAAAAAATCAAAAACATTATAAAATCAAAAACATCAAAAACATCAAAAACAACAAATACATCAAAAATATCAAAAACATCATAAAATCAAATAAAATCAAAAACATTATAAAATAAAAAACAACAAAAACAAGAAAAACATCAAAAACATCAAAAACATCAAAAACATCAAAAACATCAAAAACATCAAAAACATCAAAAACATCAAAAACATCAAAAACATCAAAAACATCAAAAACATCAAAAACATCAAAACATCAAAAACATCAAAAACATCAAAAACATCAAAAACATCAAAAACATCAAAACATCAAAAACATCAAAACATCAAAAACATCAAAACATCAAAAACATCAAAAATATTATAAAATCAAAAACATCAACAACAAAAAAAAACATCAACAACAACAAAAACATCAAAAACATCAAAAAAATCAAAAACATCAAAAACATCAAAACATCAAAACATCAAAAACATCAAAACATCAAAACAAAAAACATCATAAACAACAAATACATCAAAAACATCATAAAATCAAAAAAATCAAAAACATCAAAAACATTATAAAATCAAAAACATCAACAACAACAAAAACATCAAAAACATCAAAAAAATCAAAAACATCAAAAACATCAAAAAACATCAAAAACATCAAAAACATCAAAACATCAAAACAAAAACATCATAAACAACAAATACATCAAAAACATCATAAAATCAAAAAAATCAAAAACATCAAAAATATTATAAAATCAAAAACATCAACAACAACAAAACCATCAAAAACATCAAA
This sequence comes from Drosophila pruinosa, assembly GCA_018150935.1. Taxonomy (NCBI): domain Eukaryota; kingdom Metazoa; phylum Arthropoda; class Insecta; order Diptera; family Drosophilidae; genus Drosophila; species Drosophila pruinosa. The sequence goes on along the minus strand of JAECWR010000137.1, from coordinate 15,723 downwards.
AAAAAATCAAAAACATCAAAAACATCAAAAACATCAAAAACATCAAAAACCTCACAAACATCAAAAACATCAAAAACAACAAAAACAGAAAAAACATCAAAATATTTAAAACATCAACAACATCAAAAACATCAAGAACATCAAAACATCAAAAACATCAAAACATAAAAACATCATAAACAACAAATACATCAAAAATATCATAAAATCAAAAAAATCAAAATCATCAAAAACATTATAAAATCAAAAACATCAAAAACATCAAAAATATCAAAAACATCAAAAACAGAAAAAACATCAAAATATTAAAAACATCAACAACATCAAAAACATCAAGAACATCAAAACATCATAAACATCAAAACATAAAAACAACAAATACATCAAAAACATCAAAAACATCAAAAACATCAAAACATAAAAACATCATAAACAACAAATACATCAAAAACATCATAAAATCAAAAAAATCAAAAACATCAAAGACATTATAAAATCAAAAACATCAACAACAACAAAAACATCAAAAACATCAAAAAAATCAAAAACATCAAAAACATCAAAAACATCAAAAACATCAAAAACATCAAAAACATCAAAACATAAAAACATCATAAACAACAAATACATCAAAAACATCATAAAATCAAAAAAATCAAAAACATCAAAAATATTATAAAATCAAAAACATCAACAACAACAAAAACATCAAAAACATCAAAAAAAAATCAAAAACATCAAAAACATCAAAAACATCAAAAACCTCACAAACATCAAAAACATCAAAAACAACAAAAACAGAAAAAACATCAAAATATTTAAAACATCAACAACATCAAAAACATCAAGAACATCAAAACATCAAAAACATCAAAACATAAAAACATCATAAACAACAAATACATCAAAAATATCATAAAATCAAAAAAATCAAAATCATCAAAAACATTATAAAATCAAAAACATCAAAAACATCAAAAACATCAAAAACATCAAAAACATCAAAAATATCAAAAACATCAAAAACAGAAAAAACATCAAAACATCAAAAACAACAAAAACAACAAATACATCAAAAACATCATAAAATCAAAACCATCAAAAACATTATAAAATCAAAAACATCAAAAGCAACAACACAACAAAAACATCAAAAACATCAAAAACATCAAAAAAATCAAAAACATCAAAAACATCAAAAACATCAAAAACATCAAAAACATCAAAAACATCATAAAATCAAAAAAATCAAAAACATTATAAAATCAAAAACATCAAAAACATCAAAAACAACAAATACATCAAAAATATCAAAAACATCATAAAATCAAATAAAATCAAAAACATTATAAAATAAAAAACAACAAAAACAAGAAAAACATCAAAAACATCAAAAACATCAAAAACATCAAAAACATCAAAAACATCAAAAACATCAAAACATCAAAAACATCAAAAACATCAAAACATCAAAAACATCAAAAACATCAAAACATCAAAAACATCAAAAACATCAAAAACATCAAAACATCAAAAACATCAAAACATCAAAAACATCAAAAACATCAAAAACATCAAAAACATCAAAAACATCAAAAACATCAAAACATAAAAACATCATAAACAACAAATACATCAAAAACATCATAAAATCAAAAAAATCAAAAACATCAAAAATATTATAAAATCAAAAACATCAACAACAACAAAAACATCAAAAACATCAAAAAAAAATCAAAAACATCAAAAACATCAAAAACATCAAAAACATCAAAAACATCAAAAACATCAAAAACATCAAAACATAAAAACATCATAAACAACAAATACATCAAAAACATCATAAAATCAAAAAAATCAAAAACATCAAAAACATTATAAAATCAAAAACATCAACAACAACAAAAACATCAAAAACATCAAAAAAATCAAAAACATCAAAAACATCAAAAACATCAAAAACATCAAAAACATCAAAAACATCAAAACATAAAAACATCATAAACAACAAATACATCAAAAACATCATAAAATCAAAAAAATCAAAAATATTATAAAATCAAAAACATCAACAACAACAAAAACATCAAAAACATCAAAAAAAAATCAAAAACATCAAAAACATCAAAAACATCAAAAACATTATAAAATCAAAAAAATCAAAAACATCAAAAATATTATAAAATCAAAAACATCAACAACAACAAAAACATCAAAAACATCAAAAAAAAATCAAAAACATCAAAAACATCAAAAACATCAAAAACATCAAAAACCTCACAAACATCAAAAACATCAAAAACATCAAAAACATCAAAAACATCAAAAACATCAAAAACATCAAAAACATCAAGAACATCAAAACATCAAAAACATCAAAACATAAAAACATCATAAACAACAAATACATCAAAAATATCATAAAATCAAAAAAATCAAAATCATCAAAAACATTATAAAATCAAAAACATCAAAAACATCAAAAACATCAAAAATATCAAAAACATCAAAAACAGAAAAAACATCAAAATATTAAAAACATCAACAACATCAAAAACATCAAGAACATCAAAACATCATAAACATCAAAACATAAAAACATCAAAAACAACAAATACATCAAAAACATCAAAAACATCAAAAACATCAAAACATAAAAACATCATAAACAACAAATACATCAAAAACATCATAAAATCAAAAAAATCAAAAACATCAAAAACATTATAAAATCAAAAACATCAACAACAACAAAAACATCAAAAACATCAAAAAAAATCAAAAACATCAAAAACATCAAAAACATCAAAAACATCAAAAACATCAAAAACATCAAAACATAAAAACATCATAAACAACAAATACATCAAAAACATCATAAAATCAAAAAAATCAAAAACATCAAAAATATTATAAAATCAAAAACATCAACAACAACAAAAACATCAAAAACATCAAAAAAATCAAAAACATCAAAAACATCAAAAACATCAAAAACCTCACAAACATCAAAAACATCAAAAACAACAAAAACAGAAAAAACATCAAAATATTTAAAACATCAACAACATCAAAAACATCAAGAACATCAAAACATCAAAAACATCAAAACATAAAAACATCATAAACAAGAAATACATCAAAAATATCATAAAATCAAAAAAATCAAAATCATCAAAAACATTATAAAATCAAAAACATCAAAAACATCAACAACATCAAAAACATCAAAAACATCAAAAACATCAATAACATCAAAACATCAAAAACATCAAAACGTAAAAACATCAAAAACAACAAAAACAACAAATACATCAAAAACATCAAAAACATCAAAAACATCATAAAATCAAAAAAATCAAAAACATTATAAAATCAAAAACATCAAAAACAACAAATACATCAAAAATATCAAAAACATCATAAAATCAAATAAAATCAAAAACATTATAAAATAAAAAATAACAAAAACAACAAAAACAAGAAAAACATCAAAAACATCAAAAACATCAAAAACATCAAAAACATCAAAAACATCAAAAACATCAAAAACATCAAAAACATCAAAAACATCAAAAACATCAAAAACATCAAAAACATCAAAAACATCAAAAACAACAAAAACAACAAAAACAACAAAAACATCAAAACATCAAAAACATCAAAACATCAAAAACATCAAAAACATCAAAAACATCAAAAACATCAAAACATAAAAACATCATAAACAACAAATACATCAAAAACATCATAAAATCAAAAAAATCAAAAACATCAAAAATATTATAAAATCAAAAACATCAACAACAACAAAAACATCAAAAACATCAAAAAAATCAAAAACATCAAAAACATCAAAAACATCAAAAACATCAAAAACATCAAAAACATCAAAAACATCAAAAACATCAAAAACATCAAAACATAAAAACATCATAAACAACAAATACATCAAATACATCATAAAATCAAAAAAATCAAAAACATCAAAAACATTATAAAATCAAAAACATCAACAACAACAAAAACATCAAAAAAATCAAAAAATCAAAAACATCAAAAACATCAAAAACATCAAAAACATCAAAAACATCAAAAACATCAAAAACATCAAAACATAAAAACATCATAAACAACAAATACATCAAAAACATCATAAAATAAAAAAAAATCAAAAGCATCAAAAATATTATAAAATCAAAAACATCAACAACAACAAAAACATCATAAACATCAAAAAAAATCAAAAACATCAAAAACATCAAAAACATCAAAAACATCAAAAACATCAAAAACATCAAAAACATCAAAACATAAAAACATCATAAACAACAAATACATCAAAAACATCAAAAAATCAAAAACATCAAAAACATCAAAAACATTAAAAACAAGAAAAACATCAAAAACATCAAAAACATCAAAAACATCAAAAACTTCAAAAACATCAAAAACATGAAAAACATCAAAAACATCAAAAACATCAAAAACTTCAAAAACATCAAAAACATCAAAAACAACAAAATTATCAAAAACATCAAAAACATCAAAAACATAAATAACACCAAAAACATCATAAATTCAAAAAAAATCAAAAACATCAATAACATTATAAAATCAAAAACATCAAAAACAACAAAAACAACACAAACAACAAAACATCAAAAACATCAAAAACATCATAACATCAAAAACATCAAAATATCAAAAACATCAAAACATCAAATACATCAAAAACATCAAAAAAGTCAATAACATCAAAAACATCAAAAAATCAAAAACAACAAAAACCTCAAAAACATCAAAAACATCAAAAACAAGAAAAACATCAAAAACATCAAAAACATCAAAAACTTCAAAAACATCAAAAACATCATAAAATCAAAAAAATCAAAAACATCAAAAGTATTATAAAATCAAAAACATCAAAAACAACAAAACAAAAAAAACATCAAAAACATCAAAAAAATCAAAAACATCAAAAACATCAAAAACATTAAAAACATCAAAAATATTATAAAATCAAAAACATCAAAAACAACAAAAACATCAAAAACATCAAAAAAATCAAAACATCAAAACATCAAAAAACATCAAAAACATCAAAAACATCAAAAACATCAAAAACATCAAAAACATCAAAACATAAAAACATCATAAACAACAAATACATCAAAAACATCATAAAATCAAAAAAATCAAAAACATCAAAAACATTATAAAATCAAAAACATCAACAACAACAAAAACATCAAAAACATCAAAAAAAATCAAAAACATCAAAAACATCAAAAACATCAAAAACATCAAAAACATCAAAACATCAAAAACATCAAAAACATCAAAAACAACAAAAACATCAAAAAATCATAAAATCAAAAACATCAAAAACATCATAAAATCAAAAAAATCAAAAACATCAAAAAAATTAAAAAAATCAAAAACATCAAAAACAACAAAAACATACAAAAACATCAAAAAAAAAACATCAAAAACATTATAAAATCAAAAACATCAAAAACAACAAAAACATCAAAAACATCAAAAACATCAAAAACATCAAAAAATCAAAAACATCAAAAACATCAAAAACATCAAAAACATCAAAAACATCAAAAACATCAAAAACATCAAAAACATCAAAACATCAAAACATCAAAACATCAAAACATCAAAACATCAAAAACATCAAAAACATCAAAAACATCATAAAATCAAAAAAATCAAAAACATCAAAAACATTATAAAATCAAAAACATCAAAAACATCAAAAACATCAAAAATATCAAAAACATCAAAAACAGCAAAAAACATCAAAATATTAAAAACATCAAAAACATCAAAAACATCAAAAACATCAAAACATCATAAACATCAAAACATAAAAACATCAAAAACAACAAATACATCAAAACATCAAAAACATCAAAAACATCAAAACATCAAAAACATCAAAAACAACAAATACATCAAAAACATCAAAAAATCAAAAAAATCAAAAACATCAAAAACATTATAAAATCAAAAACATCAACAACAACAAAACATCAAAAACATCAAAAACATCAAAAACATCAAAAAATCAAAACATCAAAAACATCAAAAACATCAAAACATAAAAACATCAAAAAACAAAAAATACATCAAAAACATCATAAAATCAAAAAAATCAAAAACATCAAAAATATTATAAAATCAAAAACATCAACAACAACAAAACACAAAAACATCAAAAAAAATCAAAAACATCAAAAACATCAAAAACATCAAAAACCTCACAAACATCAAAAACATCAAAAACAACAAAAACAGAAAAAACATCAAAATCTTTAAAACATCAACAACATCAAAAACATCAAAAACATCAAAACATCAAAAACATCAAAACATAAAAACATCATAAACAACAAATACATCAAAAATATCATAAAATCAAAAAAATCAAAATCATCAAAAACATTATAAAATCAAAAACATCAAAAACATCAAAAACATCAAAAACATCAAAAACATCAAAACATCAAAAACATCAAAACATCAAAAACATCAAAAAAAAAACATCAAAAACAACAAAAACAACAAAAACATCAAAAACATCAAAAACATCAAAACATCATAAAATCAAAAAAATCAAAAACATTATAAAATCAAAAACATCAAAAACAACAAATACATCAAAAATATCAAAAACATCATAAAATCAAATAAAATCAAAAACATTAAAAAATAAAAAACAACAAAAACAACAAAAACATCAAAAACATCAAAAACATCAAAAACATCAAAAACATCAAAAACATCAAAAACATCAAAAACATCAAAACATCAAAAACATCAAAAACATCAAAAACATCAAAAACATCAAAAACATCAAAACATCAAAAACATCAAAACATCAAAAACATCAAAAAAACATCAAAACATCAAAAACATCAAAACATCAAAAACATCAAAAACATCAAAAACATCAAAACATAAAAACATCATAAACAACAAATACATCAAAAACATCATAAAATCAAAAAAATCAAAAACATCAAAAATTTTAATAAAATCAAAAACATCAAAAACAACAAAAACATCAAAAACATCAAAAAAATCAAAAACATCAAAAACATCAAAAACATCAAAAACATCAAAAACATCAAAAACATCAAAAACATCAAAAACATCAAAACATAAAAAACATAAAAAACAAAATACATCAAATACATCATAAAATCAAAAAAATCAAAAACATCAAAAACATTATAAAATCAAAAACATCAAAAACAACAAAAACATCAAAAACAACAAAAAAATCAAAAACATCAAAAACATCAAAAACATCAAAAACATCAAAAACATCAAAAACATCAAAAACATCAAAAACATCAAAACACAAAAACATCATAAACAACAAATACATCAAAAACATCAAAAAAAAAAACATCAAAAAGCATCAAAAAATATTATAAAATCAAAAACAACAAAAACATCAAAAACATCATAAAATCAAAAAAATCAAAACATAAAAAATCAAAACATCAAAAACATCAAAACATCAAAAACATCAAAAACATCAAAAAATCAAAACATCAAAAACATCAAAACAAAACAAAAAACATCATAAACAACAAAAAACATCAAAAACATCAAAAAATCAAAAACATCAAAACATCAAAAACATCAAAAACATCAAAAACATCAAAAACATCAAAAACATCAAAACATCAAAAACATCAAAAACATCAAAAACAACATCAAAAAACATCAAAAACATCAAAACATAAATAACACCAAAAACATCATAAAATCAAAAAAAAATCAAAAACATCAAAAACAAAAAATAAAATCAAAAACATCAAAAACAACAAAAACAACAAAAACAACAAAAACAACAAAAAACATCAAAACAACAAAAACAACAAAAACAACAAAACATCAAAACAAAAACATCAAAACATCAAAAACATCAAAAAAATCAAAAACATCAAAACATCAAAAACATCAAAAACATCAAAAAACATCAAAAACATCAAAAACATCAAAAAATCAAAAACAACAAAAACATCAAAAACATCAAAAACATCAAAAACAAGAAAAACATCAAAACATCAAAAACATCAAAAACTTCAAAAACATCAAAAACATCATAAAATCAAAAAAATCAAAAACATCAAAAGTATTATAAAATCAAAAACATCAAAAACAACAAAACAAAAAACAAAAACATCAAAAACATCAAAAACATCAAAAACATCAAAAACATCAAAAACATCAAAAACATCAAAAACATCAAAAACATCAAAAACATCAAAAACATCAAAAAAAAACATCAAAAACATCAAAAACATCAAAAACATCAAAAACATCAAAAACATCAAAAACATCAAAAACATCAAAAACATCAAAAACATCAAAAACATCAAAAACATCAAAAACATCAAAAACATCAAAAACATCAAAAACATCAAAAACATCAAAAACATCAAAAACATCAAAAACATCAAAAACATCAAAAACATCAAAAACATCAAAAACATCAAAAACATCAAAAACATCAAAAACATCAAAAACATCAAAAACATCAAAAACATCAAAAACATCAAAACAACAAAAAACAAAAACAACAAAAACAACAAAAACATCAAAAACATCAAAAACATCAAAAAATCAAAAAAATCAAAAACATCAAAAACATTATAAAATCAAAAACACAAAAACATCAAAAACATCAAAAACATCAAAAACATCAAAAACATCAAAAACATCAAAAACATCAAAAACATCAAAAACAACAAAACTCCAAAACATCAAAAACTTCAAAATATTAAAAACATCAAAAACATCAAAACAACAAAAACATCAAAAACATCAAAAACATCAAAACATCAAAAACATCAAAACATCAAAACATCAAAACATCAAAAACATCAAAAACATCAAAAACATCAAAAACATCAAAAACATCAAAACATCAAAAAAACATCAAAAACATCAATAACATTATAAAACTCAAAAACATCAAAAACATCAAAAACAAAAAAACATCAAAAACATCAAAAACATCAAAAACATCAAAAACATCAAAAACATCAAAAACATCAAAAACAACAAAAACATCAAAATCATCAAAAACATCAAAAACATAAAATAAAACATCAAAAACATCAAAAACATCAAAACATCAAAAGAAAAACATCAAAACATCAAAAACATCAAAACATCAAAAACATCAAAAACATCAAAAACATCAAAAACATCAAAAACATCAAAAACATCAAAACATCAAAAACATCAAAAACATCAAAAACATCAAAAACATCAAAACATCAAAAACATCAAAAACATCAAAAAATCAAAAAAATCAAAAACATCAAAAAAATCAAAAACATCATAAAATCAAAAAAATCAAAAACATCAAAAGTATTATAAAATCAAAAACATCAAAAACAACAAAACAAAAAAACTTCAAAAACATCAAAAACATCAAAAAAATCAAAAACATCAAAAACATCAAAAACACCAAAAACATCAAAAGCATCAAAACATCAAAAACATCAAAACATCAAAAACAACAAATACATCAAAAACATCATAACATCAAAAACATCAAAATATCAAAAACATTAAAACATCAAATACATCAAAAACATCAAAAAAGTCAATAACATCAAAAACATCAAAAAATCAAAAACATCAAAACATCAAAAACCTCAAAAACATCAAAAACATCAAAACAAAAAAACATCAAAAACATAAAAAACATCAAAACTTCAAAAACATCAAAAACATCAAAAACATCATAAAATCAAAAAAATCAAAAACGTCAAAAGTATTATAAAATCAAAAACATCAAAAAAACAAAACAAAAAAAACATCAAAAACATCAAAAAATCAAAAACATTAAAAACATCAAAAACATTAAAAACATCAAAAACATCAAAAACATTAAAACATCAAAAACATCAAAAACGTCAAAAACATCAAAAACATCAAGAAAATCAAAACATCAAAAACATCAAAAACATCAAAAATATCAAAACATCAAAAACAACAAAAACAGAAAAAACTTCAAAATATTAAAAACATCAACAACATCAAAACATCATAAAAATCCAGAACATCAAATCATCAAAACATCAAAAACAACAAATACATCAAAAACATCGGAACATCAACAACATCAAAAACATCAAAATATCAAAAACATCAAAACATCAAATACATCAAAAACATCAAAAAAGTCAATAACATCAAAAACCTCAAAAACATCAAAAACATCAAAAACAAGAAAAACATCAAAAACATCAAAAACATCAAAAACATCAAAAACATCAAAAACATCAAAAACAACAAAAACAACAAAATTATCCAAAACATAAAAAACATAAATAACACCAAGAACATCATAAAATCAAAAAAATCAAAAACATCAATAACGTTATAAAATCAAAAACATCAAAAACAACAAAAACAACAAAAACAACAAAAAACATCAAAACATCAAAAACATCAAAAACATCAAAAACATCAAAAACACCAAAACCTCAAAACATCAAAAACATCATAACATCAAAAACATCAAAACATCAAAAACATCAAAAAAAACCAAAAACAACAAATACATCAAAAACATCAATAAAACAAAAAAATCAAAGACATTATAAAATCAAAAACATCAAAAACAACAAAACAACAAAAACATCAAAAACATCAAAAAAGTCAATAACATCAAAAACATCAAAAACATCAAAAACATCAAAAACATCAAAAACATCAAAAACATCAAAAACATCAAAAACATCAAAAACATCAAAAACATCAAAAACATCAAAAACATCAAAACATCAAAACATCAAAAACAACAAAAACATCAAAAACATAAATAACACCAAAAACATCATAAAATCAAAAAAATCAAAAACATCAAAAAAATTATAACATCAAAAACATCAAAAACAACAAAAACAACAAAAACAAAAAAACAACAAAAACAACAAAAACAACAAAAACAACAAAAACAACAAAAACAACAAAAACAACAAAAACAACAAAAACATCAAAAACATCAAAAACATCAAAAACATCAAAAACATTAAAAACATCAAAAACAACATAACATCAAAAACATCAAAACATCAAAAACATCAAAAACATCAAAACATAAAAACATCAAAAACAACAAATACATCAAAAACATCATAAAATCAAAAAAATCAAAAACATCACAAACATTATAAAATCAAAAACATCAAAAACAACCAAACAACAAAAACAACAAAAACATCAAAAACATCAAAAACATCAAAAAAGTCAAAAACATCAAAAACATCAAAAACATCAAAAACATCAAAAACATCAAAAACATCAAAAACATCAAAACATCAAAACATCAAAAACATCAAAAACATCAAAAACATCAAAAACATCAAAAAACATCAAAAACATCAAAACATCAAAAACATCAAAAACATCAAAAACATCAAAAACATCAAAAACATCAAAAACATCAAAAAACAAAAAACACAAAACATCAATAACATCAAAAACATCAAAAAATCAAAAAAATCAAAAAATCAAAAACATCAAAAACAATAAAAACAACAAAAACATCAAAAACAACAAAAACAACAAAAACAACAAAAACAACAAAACATCAAACAAAAACATCAAAACAACAAACATCAAAAACATCAAAAAACAAAACATCAAAAACATCAAAAACATCAAAAACATCAAAAAAACATCAAAAACATCAAAAAATCAAAACATCAAAAACAATCAAAAACATCAAAAACATCAAAACATCAAAAACATCAAAAACATCAAAAATCAAAAATCAAAACATAAAACATCAAAAAAATAAAAACATCAAAACATCAAAAAATCAAAAACATCAAAAACATCAAAACATCAAAAACATCAAAACATCAAAAACATCAAAAACATCAAAACATCAAAAACATCAAAACATCAAAATCAAAAACATCAAAAACATCAAAACATCAAAACATCAAAAACATCAAAAACATCAAAAACATCAAAAACATCAAAAACATCAAAAACATCAAAACATCAAAAACATCAAAAACATCAAAACATCAAAAACATCAAAAACATCAAAAACATCAAAAACAATCAAAAACATCAAAAAATATCAAAAACATCAAAAACATCAAAAACATCAAAACATCAAAACAACAAAAACATCAAAAAACAAAAACATCAAAAACATCAAAAACATCAAAAAATCAAAAACATCAAAAACATCAAAAACATCAAAAACATCAAAAACATCAAAAACATCAAAAACATCAAAAACATCAAAAACATCAAAAACATCAAAAACATCAAAAACATCAAAAACATCAAAAACATCAAAAAACAACAAAAACATCAAAAACATCAAAAACATCAAAAAAACAAAAACATCAAAAACATCAAAAACATCAAAACATCAAAAAAATCAAAACATCAAAAACATCAAAAACATCAAAAACATCAAAAACATCAAAAACATCAAAAACATCAAAAACATCAAAAACATCAAAAACATCACAAAACATCAAAAACATCAAAAACATCAAAAACATCAAAAACATCAAAAACATCAAAAACATCAAAAACATCAAAAACATCAAAAACATCAAAAACATCAAAAACATCAAAAACATCAAAAACATCAAAAACATCAAAAACATCAAAACATCAAAAACATCAAAAACAAAACAAAAACATCAAAAACATCAAAAAATCAAAAACATCAAAAACAACAAAACAAAAACATCAAAAACATCAAAAACAACAAAAAACATCAAAAACATCAAAAACATCAAAAACATCAAAAACATCAAAAACATAAAAACATCAAAACATCAAAAACATCAAAAACATCAAAAACATCAAAACATCAAAAACATCAAAAACATCAAAAACATCAAAAACATCAAAAACATCAAAAACATCAAAACATCAAAAAAAACATCAAAACATCAAAACATCAAAAACATCAAAACATCAAAAACATCAAAAACATCAAAACATCAAAAAACATCAAAAAACATCAAAAACATCAAAAACATCAAAAACATCAAAAACATCAAAACAAAACATCAAAACATCAAAAACATCAAAAACATCAAAACATCAAAAACATCAAAAACATCAAAAACATCAAAAACATCAAACATCAAAAACATCAAAAAAATCAAAAACATCAAAAACATCAAAAACATCAAAACATCAAAAACATCAAAAACATCAAAAACATCAAAACATCAAAAACATCAAAAACATCAAAAACATCAAAAACATCAAAACATCAAAAATCAAAAACATCAAAAACATCAAAAACAACAAAAACATCAAAAATCAAACATCAAAAACATCAAAAACATCAAAAACATCAAAAACATCAAAAACATCAAAACATCAAAAACATCAAAACATCAAAACATCAAAAACATCAAAACATCAAAAACATCAAAAACATCAAAAAAATCAAAAACATCAAAACATCAAAACATCAAAAACATCAAAAACATCAAAAACAACAAAAACATCAAAAACATCAAAACATCAAAAACATCAAAAACATCAAAACATCAAAAACATCAAAAATCAAAAAATCAAAAAACATCAAAAACATCATAAAAACATCAAAACATCAAAAACAACAAAACATCAAAAACATCAAAAATATCAAAAACATCAAAAACATCAAAAACATCAAAAACATCAAAAACATCAAAAACATCAAAAACATCAAAAACATCAAAACATCAAAAACATCAAAAAAATCAAAAACAAAAAATAAACAAAAACATCAAAAACATCAAAACATCAAAAACATCAAAACATCAAAAACATCAAAACATCAAAAACATCAAAAACATCAAAAACATCAAAACATCAAAAAATCAAAAACATCAAAAACATCAAAACATCAAAAACATCAAAAACATCAAAAAACATTAAAAACATCAAAAACATCAAAAACATCAAAAACATCAAAACATCAAAAACATCAAAAACATCAAAACATCAAAAACATCAAAACATCAAAAACATCAAAACATCAAAAACGTCAAAACATCAAAAACATCAAAACAATCAAAAACATCAAAAAAAATCAAAAACATCAAAAACATCAAAAACATCAAAAACATCAAAACATCAAAAACATCAAAAACATCAAAAAACATCAAAACATCAAAAACATCAAAACATCAAAACAACAAAAACAACAAAAACATCAAAAACATTATAAAACCAAAAACATCAAAAACAACAAAAACAACAAAAACATCAAAAAATATCAAAAACATCAAAAAATCAAAAACATCAAAAACATCAAAAACATCAAAACATCAAAAACATCAAAAACATCAAAACATCAAAAACATCAAAAACATCAAAACATCAAAACATCAAAAACATCAAAAACATCAAAACATCAAAAAACATCAAAAATCAAAAAATCAAAAACATCAAAAGCATCAAAAATCAAAAAACATCAAAAACATCAAAACATCAAAAACTTCAAAAAACATCAAAAACATCAAAAACACAAAAACATCAAAAACATCAAAACATCAAAAAAACATCAAAAACATCAAAAACATCAAAAACATCAAAACATCAAAAACATCAAAAACATCAAAAACATCAAAAACATCAAAACATCAAAAACATCAAAAACATCAAAAACATCAAAAACATCAAAAACATCAAACATCAAAAACATCAAAAAACATCAAAAAACATCAAAAACATCAAAAATCAAAACATCAAAAACATCAAAACATCAAAAACATCAAAACATCAAAAACATCAAAGAACATCAAAACATCAAAAACATCAAAAACATCAAAACATCAAAAACATCAAAAAACATCAAAAACATCAAAAACATCAAAAACATCAAAACATCAAAACAAAACATCAAAAACATCAAAACATCAAAAACATCAAAAACATCAAAAACATCAAAAGCAATCAAAAACATCAAAACATCAAAAACATCAAAAACATCAAAAACATCAAAAAATCAAAAACATCAAAAACATCAAAAAAAGAAAAACATCAAAAACATCAAAACATCAAAAACATCAAAACATCAAAAACATCAAAAACATCAAAACATCAAAAACATCAAAAACATCAAAACATCAAAACATCAAAACATCAAAAACAACAAAAACATCAAAAACATCAAAACATCAAAAACATCAAAATCAAAAACATCAAAACATCAAAACATCAAAACATCAAAAAGATCAAAAACATCAAAAACATCAAAACATCAAAAACATCAAAAAAACATCAAAAACATCAAAAACATCAAAAACATCAAAAACATCAAAAACATCAAAACATCAAAAACATCAAAAACATGAAAACATCAAAACATCAAAAACATCAAAAAATCAAAAAAATCAAAAACATCAAAAGATCATAAAATCAAAAACTCAAAAACAACAAAACAAAAAAAAACATCAAAAAATCAAAAACATCAAAAACATCAAAACATCAAAAACATCAAAAACATCAAAAACATCAAAAACATCAAAACATCAAAAACATCAAAAACATCAAAAACATCAAAAACATCAAAACGTCAAAAAATCAAAAAAATCAAAAAGTCAAATATTAAAAAATCAAAACATCAAAAACCAAAACACAAACATCAAAAACAACAAAACATAAAAAACTTCAAAAACATCAAAAACATCAAAA
>JAECWR010000136.1:0-31374 GCA_018150935.1 Drosophila pruinosa | reverse complement strand
TCAAAAACATCAAAACGTGAAACATCAAAAACATCAAAAACATCAAAAACATCAAAACATCAAAAACATCAAAAACATCAAAAACATCAAAAACATCAAAAACATCAAAAACATCAAAAACATCAAAACATCAAAAACGTAAAAACATCAAAACATCAAAAACATCAAAAACATCAAAACATCAAAAACATCAAATACATCAAAACATCAAAACATCAAAACATCATAAAATCAAAAAAATCAAAACATCAAAAAGATCAAAAAATCAAAAACATCATGTAACATCAAAAACATCAAATACATCAAAAACATCAAAAACATAAAAAACATCAAAAAACATCAAAAACATCAAAACATCATAAAATCAAAAAATCAAAACATCAAAAAATCAAAAAATCAAAAACATCAATAACATCAAAAACATCAAAAAGCAAAACATCAAAAACATCAAAACATCAAAACCATCAAAAACATAAAAACATCAAAACATCAAAACATCTCAACAACATCAAAAACATCAAAATATCAAAACATCAAAACATCAAAACTATCAAATCAAAACATCAAGAAACATCAAAAAACCAGCATCAAAACTTCAAAACATCAAAACATCAAAACAATAAAAAACATCAAAACATCAAAACCCATCAAAACATCAAAAACGGCAAAGCATCAAAACATCAAAACATCAAAAACATCAAACATCAAAAAAACATCAAAACATCAAAAACAATCAAAACATCAAAACATCAAAACATCAAAACATCAAACGTCAAACATCAAAGCATCAAAATCATCAAAACATCAAAAGTATCAAAAGAACATCAAAGAAACCCATCAAAAGAAACATCAAAGGAAACATCCAAAACATCAAAACGTCGAAACATCAAAGAGCAATCGAAACATCAAAGAGCAATCGAAACATCAAAACATCAAAATATCAAAACATCAAGGAAACCATCAAAATCATCAAAGGCATCAAACACACATCAAAAACAACAAAACATCAAAAATGTTCAAAGCAATAAAAACATCAAAAACATCAAAACATCATAAAATCAAAAAAAACAAAAGCATCAAAAAACATCAAAACATCATAAAATCCAAAAAACATCAAAACATCAAAAACATCAAAACATCAAAAACATCAAAACATCAAAGCATCAAAAACATCAAAAACATCAAAAACATCAAAACATCAAAAACATCAAAACATAATAACATCAAAAACATCAAAACATCAAAAACAATTTCAAAAACATCAAAACATCAAAACTTATCAAAATATCAAAACAATAAAAACTATCAAAACATCAAAAACATCAAAAACATCAAAAACATCAAACATCAAAACATCAAAAACATCAAAACATCAACAACATCAAAACATCAAAACATCAAAACATCAAAACATCAAAAACATCAAGCATCAAGAAACATCAAAACATCAAAAACATCAAAACATCAAAAACATCAAAGGAAACATCAAAACATCAAAAAACATCAAAAACATCAAAAACATCAAAACATCAAAAACATCGAAACATCAAAAACATCAAAACATCCAAAACATCAAAACATCAAAAACATCAATAACATCAAAACATCAAAAAACTTATCAAAAACATCAAAAACATCAAAAACATCAAAACATCAAAAAACATCAAAACATCAAAACATCAAAAACATCAAAAACATCAAATACATCAAAAACATCAAAACATCAAAAACATCAAAACATCATAAAATCAAAAAAATCAAAACATCAAAAAGATCAAAAAAATCAAAACTTATCAATAACATCAAAACATCAAAACATCAAAACAAAATACATCAAAACATCAAAACATCAAAACCATCAAAAACATAAAAAACATCAAAAACTATCTAAAACATCAGCAACATCAAAATAATAAAAATATCAAAAACATCAAAAACATCAAAGGCATCAAAACATCAAAACATCAAAAACATCAAAACATCAAAACATCAAAAACATCAAAACATCAAAAACATCAAAAACATCAAAACATCAAAAAACGCATCAAAAACATCAAAACATCAAAACAATCAAGAGAACGTCAGGCAATCAAGGGCATCAAGAAGCAATCAAGGCAATCAAGAGGCATCAAACATCAAAGGTATCAAAGGCTTCCAAACGTCAAGATCAAAGGCATCAAAGAACTGAATCAAAAGCATCAAGAACATCAAAGGCATCAAAGGAGCATCAAGGAGCATCAAAGAGAGCATCAAGAGGCATCAAGAGAACGTCAAAGACATCAAGGCAATAAAGACATCAAAGAACATCAAAGAGGCAATCAAAGACGTCGAGGCTTAATCAAAGAACGTCAAGGCTTGTCAAAGACGTCAAAAAGCATCAAAAACATCAAAAGACATCAAAGGCATCGAAACCATCAAAACATCAAAAAAACGGCAAGTGAAAACATCAAAAGGCATCAAAGACATCAAAAAAACATCGAAGGCATCAAAAATCAAAACAAACATCAAAAACATCAAAACATCAAAACATCAAAAACATCAAAAACATCAAAAACATCAAAACATCAAAAACATCAAAACATAAAAACATCAAAAACAACAAAAACAGCAAAAAAACATCAAAAGTAAAAAACGTCAAAACGTCAAAAAAACATCAAAAAGTCAAAAGGCATCAAAAAAACAAAAAAAAACCAAAATGTCAAAAACATCAAAAACATCAAAAACATCAAAAACATCAAAAACATCAAAAATATCAAAAGCATCAAAAAACATCAAAAACGTCAAAAGCATCAAAAGCGTCAAAAGCTCAAAAACATCAAAAACATCAAAAACGTCAAAACAACAAGACACATCAAAACATAAGAAACATCAAAAACATCAAAAACATCAAAAACAGAAAACATCAAAACATCAAAACATCAAAAACTCAAAGGCATCAAAAGACATCAAAAAACGTCAAGGAAACATCAAAAACATCAAAACATCAAAAAACATCAAAAAAAACATCAAAAAACGTCAAAAGCATCAAAAAACACCAAAAACATCAAAAACATCAAAAGTATCAAAATAAAACATCAAAAACATCAAAAACAACAAAACATCAAAAACATCAAAGATCAAAACTCAAAAGCGATCAAAAATTAAAGACACAAAACATCAAAAACAAAAAAAACATCAAAAGCATCAAAAACATCAAAAACATCAAAACATCAAAACATTAAAAACAAAAAGACAAAAAACAAAAAATAAACAAAAACATCAAGAAACATCAAAAACATCAAAGCAATCAAAAACATCAAAAATAGAAAAAAAGATTGAAAGCAAAAAATCAAAAAACAAAAACATCAAAACATAAAAAAAAAAACATCAAAAACAAAAATACATCAAAAAAATCAAAAAATCAAAAAAATCAAAAACATAAAAAAACATTATAAAACAAAAACATCAAAAACAACAAAAACATCATAAAACATCAAAAAAATCAAAAACATCAAAAACATCAAAAACATCAAAAACATCAAAAACATCAAAAAATCAAAAACATCAAAACATCAAAAACATCGAAAACATCAAAAACATCAAAACATCAAAAACATCAAAAACAACAAAACATCAAAACATCAAAAACATCAAAAACATCAAAAACATCAAAAAACATCAAAAAAACATCAAAAACATCAAAAACATCAAAAACATCAAAAAATCAAAAACATTAAAAACATCAAAACATCAAAAACATCAAAACATGAGAAGCATCAAAACATCAAAACACAAAACATCAGAAAGCATCAAAAGAGCATCATAAACCAAAACACAAAGACTATCAAAAACATCAAAAAATCAAAAAAATCAAAAACGTCAAAAATATTATAAAACAAAAAGCATCAAAAACAACAAAAGCATCAAAACATCAAAAAAATTAAAAACATCAAAAACAGTATAAAACAAAGACATCAAAAGCAACAAAACAAAAAAAAAGCATCAAAAACCTCAAGAAACATCCAGAACATCAAAAGCATCGAAAACATCAAGGAAACATCAAGAAACATCAAAAAACATCAAAAAGCATCAAAGAAACATCAAAAACATCAAAACATCAAAAAAACATCAAAAAGCATCAAAAACATCAAAACATCAAAAACATCAAAAACATCAAAAATATCAAAAAAGGAAAACATCAAAACATCAAAAACATCAAAACATCAAAAACATCAAAAACATCAAGGAACATCAAAAACATCAAAAACATCAAAGACATCAAAGGCCATCAAAACATCAAAAACCATCAAAGACATCAAAAACATCGAGCATCAAAAACATCAAAAGAGCATCAAAAGACGTCAAAAAACATTAAAAACATCAAAAGAGCAATAACATCAAAAGCATCAAGAGCGTCGAAAAGATCGAAAAAAGCGTCAAGGGAAGATCGAAGACATCGAGACATCAAAAACGTCAAAGAACATCAAAGACAACAAAGCAACAAGAACATCAAAAGCATCGAAACATCAAGAAGCATCAAAAACAAAAAAAAGAAAAAGCATCAAAAGCATCAAAACGTCAAAAAAGTAAAACAAAAGACATCAAAGACATCAAAAACATCAAAAGCATCAAAAGCATCAAGGAACATCAAAAACATCAAGGAAACATCAAAAACATGAAAAATCAAAAAAAAACATCAAAAACATCGAAAACATCAAAAACATCAAAAGCATCAAAAACAACAAAAAACGTCAAAACATAAAAACACCAAGAAACATCAAAAAATCAAACAAATCAAAAACATCAAAAACATAAAAAGCAAAAACATCAAAAACAACAAGACAACAAAAACGTAACAAAAACGACAAAAACATCAAAAACATCGAAAGCATCAAAAACATCAAAAACATCAAAGACATCAAAAACATCAAAAACAACAAAAACACCAAAGGCACAAAAACATAAAAAAAAAACATCAGAACGTCGCAAACATCATAAAGATCAAGAACATCAAGACCTCAAAAACATCAAAAACGTCAAAGACATAAAAACATCAAAACGACAAAGGCATCAAAAAAAATCAAAAAAGGCCAAGAACGTCAAAACCATCCACGAGCATTATAAAGATCAAAGACATCAAAAGCAACAAGGATCAAAGAACATCAAGAACATCAAAAACATCAAGAACATCAAAGAACGTCAAAGAAACATCAAAAACATCAAAGGCATCCGGAAACATCAAAAACATCAAAGAACATCAAAGGCATCAGAACATCAAAAAACATCAAAGGCAATCAAAAACATCAAAAACATCAAAAACATCAAAAACATCAAAACATCAAAACATCAAAAAACATCAAAAAACATCAAAACATCAAAACATCAAAAACATCAAAAAAATCAAAAACATCAAAAAATCAAAAAATCAAAAACATCAAAAACATCAAAAGCATCAAAACATCAAAAACATCAAAACATCAAAAACATCAAAAACATCAAAACATCAAAAACATCAAAACATCAAAACATCAAAAACATCAAAACATCAAAAACATCAAAAACATCAAAACATTAAAAACATCAAAAACATCAAAACATCAAAAACATCAAAAACATCAAAAACATAAAAACATCAAAAACATCAAAACTATCAAAAACATCAAAAAAACAAAAACATCAAAAACATCAAAAAACATCAAAAACGTCAAAACATCAAAAACATCAAAAACATCAAAAACATCAAAAACATCAAAACATCAAAAACATCAAAACATCAAAACATCAAAACATCAAAAACATCAAAAACATCAAAAACGTCAAAAACATCAAAAACATCAAAAACATCAAAAACATCAAAACATCAAAACATCAAAAACACAAAAACATCAAAAGCATCAAAAACATCAAAAACATCAAAAACACATCAAAAACATCAAAAACATCAAAAACATCAAAACATCAAAAAGCATCAAAAAACATCAAAACATCAAAAACATCAAAACATCAAAACATCAAAACATCAAAAACATCAAAAACATCAAAACATCAAAAACATCAAAAACATCAAAAACATCAAAAACATCAAAAACATCAAAACATCAAAACATCAAAACATCAAAAACATCAAAACATCAAAAACATCAAAAACAACAAATACATCAAAAACATCAAAAACAAAAATCAAAAACATCACAAACATTAAAAAACCAAAAACATCAAAAACAACAAAACAACAAAAACATCAAAAACATCAAAACATCAAAAACATCAAGAACATCAAAAAACATCAAAAACATCAAAAACATCAAAAAACATCAAAACATCAAAAACATCAAAAAAACATCAAAAACATCAAAAACATCAAAAACATCAAAAAATCAAAAACATCAAAACATCAAAAACATCAAAAACATCAAAACATCAAAAACATCAAAAACATCAAAAACATCAAAAACATCGAAAACATCAAAAACATCAAAAACATCAAAAACATCGAAAACATCAAAACATCAAAAACATCAAAATATCAAAAACATCAAAAACATAAAAACATCATAAACAACAAATACATCAAAAACATCATAAAATCAAAAAAATCAAAAACATTATAAAATCAAAACTTCAAAAACATCAAAAACAACAAAAACATCAAAAACATCAAAAACATCAAAACATCAAAAACATAAAAACAACAAAAACAACAAATACATCAAAAACATCATAAAATCAAAAAAACAAAACCTCAAAAACATTATAAAATCAAAAACATCAAAAGCAACAAAACAACAAAAACATCAAAAACATCAAAAAAATCAAAAACATCAAAAACATCAAAAACATCACAAACACCAAAAACATCAAAAACATCAAAAACATCAAAACATCAAAAACATCAAAACATAAAAACATCATAAACAACAAATACATCAAAAACATCAAAAACATCAAAAAATCAAAAAATCAAAAACATTATAAAATCAAAAACATCAAAACATCAAAACATCAAAAACAACAAATTATCAAAAACATCAAAAACATCATAAAATCAAATAAAATCAAAACATTATAAAATCCAAAAACATCAAAAACAACAAAAACATCAAAAACATCAAAAACATCAAAAACATCAAAAACATCAAAAAACATCAAAACATCAAAAACATCAAAAACATCAAAAACATCATAACATCAAAAACATCAAAACATCAAAAACATCAAAAACATCAAAACATCAAAACATCAAAAACAACAAATACATCAAAAACATCATAAAATCAAAAAAAATCAAAAACATCAAAAACATTATAAAATCAAAAAACATCAAAAACAACAAAACAGCAAAAACATCAAAAACATCAAATACATCAAAAACATCAAAATAGTCAATAACATCAAAAACATCAATAAATCAAAAAACATCAAAAACATCAAAAACAAGAAAAACATCAAAACATCAAAAACATCAAAAACTTCAGAAACATCAAAAACATCAAAAACATCAAAAACATAAAAAAACACAAAAAACATCATAAAATCAAAAAAAATCAAAAACATTATAAAATCAAAAAACATCAAAACAACAAAAACAACAGAAACAACAAAAACAACAAAAACAACAAAAACAACAAAAAACAACAAAAACAACAAAAACAACAAAAAACAACAAAACAACAAAACAACAAAAACAACAAAAACATCAAAAATTCAAAAACATCAAAAACATCAAAAACATCAAAAACATCAAAAACATCAAAAACATCAAAAACATCAAAAACGTCAAAACCATCATAACATCAAAAACATCAAAACATCAAAAACATCAAAACATCAAAAACATCAAAAACATCAAAACATCAAAACATCAAAACATAGAAACATCAAAAACAACAAATACATCAAAAACATCATAAAATCAAAAAATCAAAAACATCAAAAACATTATAAAATCAAAAAACATCAAAAACAACAAAACATCAAAAACATCAAAAACATCAAAAACATCAAAACATCAAAACCATCAAAACATCAAAAACATCAAAAACATCAAAACATCAAAACATCAAAAACATCAAAACATCAAAAACATCAAAAACATCAAAAACATCAAAAACATCAAAAACATCAAAACATCAAAAACATCAAAACATCAAAAACATCAAAACATCAAAAACATCAAAAACATCAAAAACATCAAAAACATCAAAAACATCAAAAACATCAAAACATCAAAAACATCAAAACATCAAAAACATCAAAACATCAAAAACAACAAATACATCAAAAATAAAAAAAAAAAACAAAAACATTATAAAATCAAAAACATCAAAAGCAACAAAACAACAGAAACATCAAAACATCAAAAACACCCAAAAACATCAAAAACATCAAAAAATCAAAAACATCAAAAACATCAAAAATCAAAAACATCAAAAACATCAAAAACATCAAAAACATCAAAAACATCAAAAACATCAAAAACATCAAAAACATCAAAAACATCAAAAACATCAAAAACATCAAAAACATCAAAACATCAAAAACAACAAAAACATCACAAACATCAAAAACACCAAAAACATCAAAAACATCAAAAGCATCATAACATCAAAAACATCATAAAATCAAAAAATCAAAAACATCAAAAACATTATAAAATCAAAAAACATCAAAAACAACAAAACAGCAAAAACATCAAAAACATCAAATACATCAAAACATCAAAATAGTCAATAACATCAAAAACATCAATAAATCAAAATCATCAAAAACATCAAAAACAACAAAAACATCAAAAACATCAAAAACATCAAAAACATCAAAAACATCAAAAACATCAAAAACATCAAAAACATCAAAAACATCAAAAACATCAAAAACATCAAAAACATCAAAAACATCAAAAACATCAAAAACAACAAAAACAACAAAAACAACAAAAACAACAAAAACAACAAAAACAACAAAAAACAACAAAAACAACAAAAACATCAAAAACATCAAAAACATCAAAAAACATCAAAACATAAAAAACAACAAAAACATCAAAAACACCAAAAACATCAAAAACATCAAAAACATCAAAAACATCAAAAACATCAAAAACATCAAAAACATCAAAAACATCAAAAACATCAAAAACATCAAAAACATCAAAAACACCAAAAACACCAAAAACATCAAAAACATCAAAAACATCAAAAACATCAAAAACATCAAAAACATCAAAAACATCAAAAACATCAAAAACATCAAAAAATCAAAACATCAAAAACATCAAAAACATCAAAACATCAAAAACATCAAAAACATCAATAAATCAAAAACATCAAAAACATCAAAAACAAGAAAAACATCAAAAACATCAAAACATCAAAAACTTCAAAAACATCAAAAACATCAAAAACATCAAAAACATCAAAAACAACAAAAACATCAAAAACATAAATAACACAAAAAACATCATAAAATCAAAAAAAATCAAAAACATTATAAAATCAAAAACATCAAAAACAACAAAAACAACAAAAACAACAAAAATAACAAAACAACAAAAACAACAAAAACAACAAAAACAACAAAAACATCAAAAACTCAAAAACATCAAAAACATCAAAAACATCAAAAACATCAAAAACATCAAAAACATCAAAAACATCAAAAACATCAAAAACATCATAGCATCAAAAACATCAAAACATCAAAAACATCAAAAAAACATCAAAACATCAAAAACATCAAAACATAGAAACATCAAAAACAACAAATACATCAAAAAACATCAAAAAATCAAAAAATCAAAAACATCAAAAACATCAAAAACATCAAAACATCAAAAACATCAAAAACATCAAAAACATCAAAAACATCAAAAACATCAAAAACATCAAAAACATCAAAACAACAAAAAACATCAAAAAATCAAAAAAAAAACAAAACATTATAAAATCAAAACATCAAACATCAAAACAAAAACAACAAAAACATCAAAAAACATCAAAAACATCAAAAACATCAAAAACATCAAAAACATCAAAAACATCAAAAACATCAAAAACATCAAAAACATCAAAAACATCAAAAACATCAAAAACATCAAAAACATCAAAAACATCAAAAACATCAAAAACATCAAAAACATCAAAAAATCAAAACATCAAAAACATCAAAAACATCAAAAAACATCAAAAACATCAAAACACAAAAAACACCAAAAACATCAAAAACATCAAAACAACAAATACATCAAAAATCAAAAAAAAAAAAAAAAAACATTATAAAATCAAAAACATCAAAAGCAACAAAACAACAAAAACATCAAAAAACATCAAAAACATCAAAAACATCAAAACATCAAAAACATCAAAAACATCAAAAACATCAAAAACATCAAAAACATCAAAAACATCAAAAACATCAAAAACATCACAAACATCAAAAACATCAAAACCTCAAAAACATCACAAACATCAAAAACACCAAAAACATCAAAAACATCAAAAGCATCATAACATCAAAAACATCATAAAATCAAAAAATCAAAAACATCAAAAACATTATAAAATCAAAAACATCAAAAACAACAAAACAGCAATAACATCAAAAACATCAAATACATCAAAAACATCAAAATAGTCAATAACATCAAAAACATCAATAAATCAAAATCATCAAAAACATCAAAAACAAGAAAAACATCAAAAACATCAAAAACATCAAAAACATCAAAAACATCAAAAACATCAAAAACATAAATAACACCAAAAACATCATAAAATCAAAAAAAATCAAAAACATCATAAAATCAAAACATCAAAAACAACAAAAACAACAAAAACAACAAAAAAAACAAAAACAACAAAAACAACAAAAACAACAAAAACAACAAAAACAACAAAAACATCAAAAAAATCAAAAACATCAAAAACATCAAAAACATCAAAAACATCAAAACATAAAAACAACAAAATACAAAACACCAAAAACATCAAAAACATCAAAAACATCAAAAACATCAAAAACATCAAAAACATCAAAAACATCAAAAACATCAAAAACATCAAAAACATCAGAAACACCAAAAACACCAAAAACATCAAAAACATCAAAAACATCAAAAACATCATAAAATCAAAAAACATCAAAAACATTATAAAATCAAAAACATCAAAAACATCAAATACATCAAAAACATCAAAATAGTCAATAACGTCAAAAACATCAATAAATCAAAAACATCAAAAACATCAAAAACAAGAAAAACATCAAAAACATCAAAAACATCAAAAACTTCAAAAACATCAAAAACATCAAAAACATCAAAAACATCAAAAACAACAAAACATCAAAAACATAAATAACACAAAAAAACATCATAAAATCAAAAAAAAATCAAAAACATTATAAAATCAAAACATCAAAAACATCAAAAACATCAAAAACAACAAAAACAACAAAAACAACAAAAACAACAAAAACAACAAAAACAACAAAAACAACAAAAACATCAAAAATCAAAAACATCAAAAACATCAAAAACATCAAAAACATCAAAAAACATCAAAAACACCAAAAACATCAAAAACATCAAAAACATCATAGCATCAAAACATCAAAACATCAAAAAAACCAAAAACATCAAAACATCAAAAACATCAAAACATAGAAACATCAAAAACAGCAAATACATCAAAAACATCATAAAATCAAAAAATCAAAAACATCAAAAACATTATAAAATCAAAAACATCAAAAACAACAAAACATCAAAAACATCAAAAACATCAAAACATCGAAAACATCAAAAACATCAAAAACATCAAAAACATCAAAAACATCAAAAACATCAAAAACATCAAAACATCAAAATCATCAAAAACATCAAAAACATCAAAAACATCAAAAACATCAAAAACATCAAAAACATCAAAAACATCAAAAACATCAAAAACATCAAAAACATCAAAAACATCAAAAACATCAAAAACATCAAAAACATCAAAAACATCAAAAACATCAAAAACATCAAAAAATCAAAAAAAACAAAAACATCAAAAAATAAAAAAAAAAAAAAACATTATAAAATCAAAAACATCAAAAGCAAAAACAACAAAAACATCAAAAACATCAAAAAACACCAAAAACATCAAAAACATCAAAACATCAAAACATCAAAAACATCAAAAACATCAAAAACATCAAAAACATCAAAAACATCAAAACATCAAAAACATCAAAAACATCAAAAACATCAAAAACATCAAAAACATCAAAAACATCAAAAACATCAAAAACATCAAAAACATCAAAAACATCAAAAACATCAAAAACATCAAAAACATCACAAACATCAAAACACCAAAAACATCAAAAACATCAAAACAACAAAAACATCAAAAAATCAAAAAAAAAAAAAACAAAAACATTATAAAATCAAAAACATCAAAAGCAACAAAACAACAAAAACATCAAAAACACCAAAACATCAAAAACATCAAAAACATCAAAAACATCAAAAACATCAAAAACATCAAAAACATCAAAAACATCAAAAACATCAAAAACATCAAAACATCAAAAACAACAAATACATCAAAATCCCAAAAAAAAAAACAAAAACATTATAAAATCAAAAACATCAAAAGCAACAAAACAACAAAAACATCAAAAACATCAAAAACATGAAAAACATCAAAAACATCAAAAACATCAAAAACATCAAAAACATCAAAAACATCAAAAACATCAAAACATCAAAACATCAAAAACATCAAAAACATCAAAAACATCAAAAACATCAAAAACATCAAAAACATCAAAAACAAGAAAAACATCAAAAACATCAAAAACATCAAAAACAATAAATACATCAAAAAATAAAAAAAAAACAAAAACATTATAAAGTCAAAAACATCAAAAGCAACAAAACAACAAAAACATCAAAAACATCAAAAACACCAAAAACATCAAAAACATCAAAACATCAAAAACATCAAAAAACATCAAAAACATCAAAAAACATCAAAAACATCAAAAACATCAAAAACATCAAAAACATCAAAAACATCAAAAACATCAAAAACATCAAAAACATCAAAAACATCAAAAACATCAAAAAACATCAAAAATCAAAAACATCAAAAACATCAAAAACATCAAAACATCAAAACATCAAAAACATCAAAACATCAAAAACATCAAAACATCAAAAACAACAAAAACACATCAAAAATCAAAAAAAACAAAAAACATTATAAAATCAAAAACATCAAAAGCAACAAAACAACAAAAACATCAAAAACACCAAAAACATCAAAACACCAAAAACATCAAAAACAACAAAAACATCAAAAACATCAAAAACACCAAAAACATCAAAAACATCAAAAACATCAAAAACATCAAAAACATCAAAAACATCAAAAACATCAAAAACATCAAAAACATCAAAAACATCAAAACATCAAAAACATCAAAACATCAAAAACATCAAAAACATCAAAAGCATCAAAAAACATCAAAAACATCAAAACACCAAAAACATCAAAAACATCAAAAACATCAAAAACATCAAAAACATCAAAAACAACAAATACATCAAAAACATCAAAAAATCAAAAACATTATAAAATCAAAAACATCAAAAACAACAAAACAACAAAAACATCAAAAACATCAAATACATCAAAAACATCAACAAAGTCAATAATATCAAAAACATCAATAAATCAAAAACATCAAAAACAAGAAAAACATCAAAAACATTAAAAACTTCAAAAACATCAAAAAATCAAAAACATCAAAAACAACAAAAACATTAAAAACATAAATAACACCAAAAACATCATAAAATCAAAAAAATCAAAAACATTATAAAATCAAAAACATCAAAAACAACAAAACAACAAAAACATCAAAAACATCAAAAACACCAAAAACATCAAAAACATCAAAAATATCATAACATCAAAACATCAAACACATCAAAAACAACAAATACATCAAAAACATCATAAAATCAAAAAAATCAAAAACATTATAAAATCAAAAACATCAAAAACAACAAAACAGCAAAAACATCAAATACATCAAAAACATCATAAAATCAAAAAAAATAAAAACCATCAAAAACATTATAAAATCAAAAACATCAAAAAGCAACAAAACAACAAAAACATCAAAAACATCAAAAACATCAAAAAAATCAAAAACATCAAAAAACATCAAAACATCAAAAACATCACAAACACCAAAAACATCAAAAACATCAAAAACATCAAAATATCAAAACATCAAAAACAACAAAAACAGAGAAAACATCAAAATATTAAAAACATCAAAAACATCAAAAACATCAAAAACATCAAAACATCAAAAACATAAAAACATCAAAAACAACAAATACATCAAAAACATCAAAAACATCATAAAATCAAAAAAAATCAAAAACATTATAAAATCAAAAACATCAAAAACATCAAAAACAACAAAAACATCAAAAACATCAAAAACATCATAAAATCAAAAACATTATAAAATCAAAAACATCAAAAACAACAAAAACAACAAAAACATAAAAAACATCCAAAACATCAGAAACATCAAAAACATCAAAAACATCAAAAACATCAAAAACATCAAAAACATCAAAAACATCAAAAACATCAAAAACATCAAAAACATCAAAAACATCAAAAACATCAAAAACAACAAAAACAACAAAAACAACAAAAACAACAAAAACAACAAAAACAACAAAAACAACAAAAACATCAAAACCATCAAAAACATCAAAAACATCAAAAACATCAAAACATCAAAAACATCAAAAACATCAAAAACATCAAAAACATCATAAAATCAAAAAAATCAAAAACATCAAAAACATCATAAAATCAAAAACATCAAACACATCAAAAACAACAAAAACATCAAAAACATCAAAAACATCAAAAACATCAAAAACATCAAAAACATCAAAAACATCAAAAACATCAAAAACATCAAAAACATCAAAAACATCAAAAACATCAAAAACATCAAAACAATAAAAACATCAAAAACATCAAAAACATCAAAACTTCAAAAACATCAAAAACATCAAAAACATCAAAACATCAAAAACAAAAAAACATCAAAAACATCAAAAACATAAATAACATCAAAAACATCAAAAAATCAAAAACATCAAAAACATTATAAACATCAAAAACATCAAAAACAACAAAAACAAAAAAACAACAAAAACAACAAAAACAACAAAAACAACAAAAACAACAAAAACATCAAAACCATCAAAACATCAAAACATCAAAAACATCAAAAACATCAAAAACATCAAAAACATCAAAAACATCAAAAACATCAAAAACATCAAAAACATCAAAAACATCAAAAACATCAAAAACATCAAAACATCAAAAACATAAAAACATTAAAAACAACAAATACATCAAAAACATCATAAAATCAAAAAATCAAAAACATCAAAACATTATAAAATCAAAACATCAAAAACAACAAAACATCAAAAACATCAAAAACATCGAAAACATCAAAAAACATCAAAACCATCAAAAACATCGAAAACATCAAAAACATCAAAAACATCAAAAACATCAAAATTATCAAAAACATCAAAAACATCAAAAACATCAAAACATCAAAACATCAAAAACACCAAAAACATCAAAAACATCAAAAACATCAAAAACATCAAAAACATCAAAAACAACAAAACATCAAAACATCAAAAACAACAAAAACATCAAAAACATCATAAAATCAAAATAATCAAAAACATCAAAAACAATATAACAGCAAAAACATCAAAAACATCAAATACATCAAAAACATCAAAAAGTCCATAACATCAAAAACATCAATAAATCAAAAACATCAAAAAACATCAAAAACAAGAAAAACCTCAAAAACGTCAAAAACATCAAAAACCTCAAAAACTTCAAAAACATCAAAAACATCAAAAATATCAAAAACATCAAAAACAACAAAAACATCAAAAACATAAATAACACAAAAACATCATAAAATCAAAAAAATCAAAAACATTATAAAATCAAAAACATCAAAAACAACAAAAAGAACAAAAAACAACAAAAACAACAAAAACAACAAAAACATCAAAACATCAAAAACATCAAAAACATCAAAATCATCAAAAACATCAAAAACATCAAAAACATCAAAACATCAAAAACATCAAAAACATCAAAACATCAAAAACATCAAAACATCAAAACATCAAAAACATCAAAAACATCAAAAACATCAAAAACACCAAAAACATCAAAAACATCATAACATCAAAAACATCAAAATATCAAAACATCAAAAACATCAAAACATCAAAAACATCAAAACATAAAAACATCAAAAACAACAAATACATCAAAAACATCATAAAATCAAAAAATCAAAAACATCAAAACATTATAAACATCAAAAACATCAAAAACAACAAAACAGCAAAAACATCAAAACATCAAATACATCAAAAACATAAAAAAAGTCAATAACATCAAAAACATCAATAAATCAAAAAACATCAAAAACATCAAAAACATCAAAAACATCAAAAACATCACAAACACCAAAAAACATCAAAAACATCAAAAACATCAAAAATATCAAAACATCAAAAACAACAAAACAGAGAAAACATCAAAATATTAAAAACATCAACAACATCAAAAACATCAAAAACATCAAAACATCAAAAACATAAAAACATCAAAAACAACAAATACATCAAAAACATCATAAAATCAAAAAAATCAAAAACATTATAAAATCAAAACATCAAAACATCAAAAACAACAAATACATCAAAAACATCAAAAACATCAAAAAATCAAAAACATTATAAAATCAAAAACATCAAAAACAACAAAAACATAAAAACATCCAAAACATTATAAAATCATAGACATCAAAAACATCAAAAACATCAAAAACATCAAAAACATCAAAAACATCAAAAACATCAAAAACAAAAAAAACATCAAAAACATCAAAAACATCAAAAACATCAAAAACATCAAAAACATCAAAACATCAAAACATCAAAAACATCAAAAACATCAAAACATCATAAACATCAAAAACATCAAAAACATCAAAAACATCAAAAACATCAAAAACATCAAAAACATCAAAAACATCAAAAACATCAAAAACATCAAAAACATCAAAAACATCAAAACATCAAAAAACATCAAAAACATCAAAAACATCAAAAACATCAAAACATCAAAAACATCAAAACATCAAAACATCAAAAACATCAAAAACATCAAAAACATCAAAACATCAAAAACATCAAAAACATCAAAAAACATCAAAAACATCAAAAACAACAAAACATCAAAACATCAAAAACATCAAAAACAACAAAAACATCAAAAACATCAAAACATCAAAAATCAAAACAACAAAACAATCAAAACATCAAAAAATCAAAAAATTCAAAAAACATCAAAACATTATAAAATCAAAAGCATCAAAAACATCAAAACATCAAAAACATCAAAAATATCAAAAACAACAAAACATCAAAAACATCAAAAAACATCAAAAATCAAAAAAATCAAAAACATCAAAAACATCAAAAACACAAAAACATCAAAAAAAAACATCAAAACATCAAAAACATCAAAACATCAAAAACATCAAAAACATCAAAAACATCAAAAACATCAAAAACATCAAAACATCAAAACATCAAAAACATCAAAAACATCAAAACATCAAAAACATCAAAAAATCAAAAATCAAAACCACCAAAAACATCAAAACATCAAAAACATCAAAAGCATCAAAACAACAAAAACATCAAAAACATCAAAAACATCAAAAAACATCAAAAACATCAAAACATCAAAACATCAAAAACATCAAAACTTAAAACATCAAAACATCAAAAACATCAAAACATCAAAAACAACAAAACATCAAAAACAAAAAAACATCAAAAACATCAAAAACATCAAAAACATCAAAACAAAAAAACATCAAAAACATCAAAAACATCAAAAACATCAAAAAACAAAAACATCAAAAACATCAAAAACATCAAAAACATCAAAAACATCAAAAACATCAAAAACATCAAAAACATCAAAAAACAAAAAACATCAAAAACATCAAAAACATCAAAACATCAAAAAATCAAAAACAAAAAAACATCAAAACATCAAAAACATCAAAAACATCAAAAACATCAAAAACATCAAAAACATCAAAAACATCAAAAACATCAAAACATCAAAAACATCAAAAACATCAAAAACACAAAACAACAATAAAAACATCAAAAACATCAAAAAATCAAAAATCAAAAACATCAAAAAATCAAAAAACATCAAAAAACATCAAAAACATCAAAAACATCAAAAACATCAAAACAAAACATCAAAACATCAAAAACAATCAAAAAACATCAAAAACATCAAAAACATCAAAACATCAAAAAATCAAAAAAAATCAAAAACATCAAAAAATCAAAAACATCAAAAAACATCAAAACAACAAAAAACAACAAAAACAACAAAACTATCAAAACATCAAAAACCATCAAAACATCAAAAACATCAAAACATCAAAAATCAAAAACATCAAAAACATCAAAACAACAAAAAAAACATCAAAAACATCAAAAACATCAAAAAACATCAAAACATCAAAAACATCAAAACATCAAAACATCAAAACATCAAAAAACTTTAAAACATCAAAAACATCAAAAACATCAAAACATCAAAAACATCAAAACATCAAAAACATCAAAAAAATCAAAACATCAAAAACATTAAAAAACCATCAAAAACATCAAAAATCAAAACATCAAAACATCAAAAAAACATCAAAACATCAAAACATCAAAAACATCAAAAAACATCAAAAACATCAAAAAACATCAAAAACATCAAAAAAACATCAAAACCATCAAAAAACATCAAAACATCAAAAACATCAAAAACATCAAAAACATCAAAACATCAAAAACATCAAAAAAAATCAAAAACATCAAAAACATCAAAAACATCAAAAACATCAAAAACATCAAAACATCAAAACATCAAAACATCAAAAACATCAAAAACATCAAAAACATCAAAAAAAAAACAATAAAAAACATCAAAAAATCAAAAACATCAAAAACATCAAAAAACATCAAAACATCAAAAACATCAAAACATCAAAACAACAAAAACATCACAAAACATCAAAAACATCAAAACATCAAAAACATCAAAAATAAACATCAAAACATCAAAAACATCAAAAAACATCAAAACATCAAAAACATCAAAAACATCAAAAACATCAAAAACAAACATAAAACATCAAAACATCAAAACATCAAAACATCAAAAACATCAAAACAAAATAAAAAGCATCAAAACATCAAAACATCAAAAACATCAAAAACATCAAAACATCAAAACATCAAAAACATCAAAACATCAAAACATCAAAAAAACATCAAAAACATCAAAAACATCAAAAAATCAAAAAAATCAAAAAAACATCAAAAAATCAAAAACAACAAAACATCAAAAACATCAAAAACATCAAAACATCAAAAAATCAAAAACATCAAAAACATCAAAAAATCAAAAACATCAAAACATCAAAAACATAAAAACATCAAAAACATCAAAACATCAAAAACGTCAAAACATCAAAAACTTCAAAAACATCAAAAACATCAAAAAATCAAAAACATCATAAAATCAAAACACAAAACAAAACATCAAAAACATCAAAAACATCAAAAACATCAAAAAACATCAAAACAAAATAAAAACCATCAAAAAAACATCAAAACCATCAAAAACATCAAAAACATCAAAACATCAAAAACATCAAAAAATCAAAAAACAAAAACAAAAAAACAAAAACATCACAAAACATCAAAACATCAAAACATCAAAAACATCAAAACATCAAAAACATCAAAACATCAAAAACATCAAAACATCAAAAACATCAAAAACATCATAAAAACATAAAAACATCAAAAACATCAAAAACATCAAAACATCAAAAACATCAAAAACATCAAAAACATCAAAAAAACATCAAAAACATCAAAAACATCAAAAAATATTAAAAACATCAAAAACATCAAAAACATCAAAAACATCAAAAATACATCAAAACATCAAAAACATCAAAAAACATCAAAACATCAAAACATCAAAACATCAAAAACATCAAAAACATCAAAAACATCAAAACATCAAAAACATCAAAAACAACAAAAGCATCAAAAACATCATAAAATCAAAAAATCAAAAACATCAAAAACATTAAAAAAATCAAAAACATCAAAAACATCAAAAACAAAAAACATCAAAAACATCAAAACATCAAAAACATCAAAAACATCAAAAAGTCAAAACATCAAAAAACATCAAAAAACAAACATCAAAACATCAAAAACATCAAAACATCAAAAACATCAAAAACATCAAAAACATCAAAAAACATCAAAAACATCAAAAACATCAAAAACATCAAAAACATCAAAACATCAAAAACATCAAAAACATCAAAAACATCAAAACATCAAAAACATCAAAAACATCAAAAACATCAAAAATCAAAAACATCAAAAACATCAAAAACATCAAAACATCAAAAACATCAAAAACATCAAAAACATCAAAAACAACAAAACAATCAAAAACATCAAAAACAACAAAAACATCAAAAACATCAAAACATCAAAAACATCAAAACATCAAACAAAAACATCAAAAAACATCAAAAACATCAAAAACATCAAAAACATCAAAACATCAAAAACAAAAAACATCAAAAACATCAAAACATCAAAAACATCAAAACATCAAAAACATCAAAAAACATCAAAAACATCAAAAACATCAAAACATCAAAAACATCAAAAACATCAAAAACATCAAAAACATCAAAAACATCAAAAAACATCAAAAACATCAAAAACATATAAAAACAAAAAACATCAAAACATCAAAAACATCAAAAACATCAAAAACATCAAAACATCAAAAACATCAAAAAAAAAACATCAAAAACATCAAAAAAACATCAAAAACATCAAAACATCAAAACATCAAAACATCAAAAACATCAAAACATCAAACATCAAAAACGTCAAAAACAACTCAAAACATCAAAAACATCAAAAACATCAAAAACATCAAAAACATCAAAAAAATCAAAAAATTCAAAAACATCAAAAACATCAAAACATCAAAACATCAAAAACATCAAAAACATCAAAAACATCAAAAACAACAAAACATCAAAACATCAAAACATCAAATAACATCAAAAACATTAAAAAATCAAAAACATCAAAAACAACAAAAAAACATCAAAAACATCAAAAACATCAAAAACATCAAAACATCAAAAACATCAAAAACATCAAAAACATCAAAAAACATCAAAACATCAAAACATCAAAACAAAAAACATCAAAAACATCAAAAAACATTATAAAATCAAAAAAACATCAAAAACAACAAAACATAAAAACATCAAACAATCAAAAACATCAAAAACATCAAAAACATCAAAAAACATCAAAAACATCATAAAACAAAAAACATCAAAAACATCAAAACATCAAAAACATCAAAAACATCAAAAAAATCAAAAACATCAAAAACATCAAAAACATCAAAACATCAAAAACATAAAACATCAAAAACATCAAAACATCAAAAACACATAAAACATCAAAAACATCAAAAAGATCAAAAACATCAAAAACATCAAAAATAAAAACATCATCAAAACATCAAAAAATCAAATCAAAAAAATCAAAACAATCAAAACATATAAAATCAAAAACATCAAAAACATCAAAAACATCAAAAACATCAAAAACATCAAAAACATCAAAAACATCAAAACATCAAAAACATCAAAACATCAAAAACATCAAAAACATCAAAAACATCAAAACATCAAACAATCAAAAACATCAAAAAACATCAAAACATCAAAACATCAAAAACATCAAAAACATCAAAACTAAAAACATCAAAAACATCAAAACATCAAAAACATCAAAAAACATCAAAAACATCAAAAACAATATAAAACATCAAAACATCAAAAACATCAAAAAAACATCAAAACATCAAAAACATCAAAACATCAAAAAACATCAAAAACATCAAAAACATCAAAACATCAAAAACATCAAAAAACATCAAAACATCAAAACATCAAAAACATCAAAAACATCAAAAACATCAAAAAACATCAAAAAATCAAAAAAATCAAAAACATCAAAAACATCAAAAACATCAAAAACATCAAAAACATCAAAAACATCAAAAACATCAAAAACATCAAAAACATCAAAAAACATCAAAAACATCAAAAACATCAAAAACATCAAAAACATCAAAAACATCAAAAACATCAAAAACATCAAAAACATCAAAAACATCAAAAACATCAAAAACATCAAAAAAACATCAAAAACATCAAAAACATCAAAAACATCAAAACATCAAAAACATCAAAACATCAAAAACATCAAAAACATCAAAACATCAAAAACATCAAAAACATAAAAACATCAAAAACATCAAAAACATCAAAAACATCAAAAACATCAAAAAACATCAAAAACATCAAAAAACATCAAAAACATCAAAAACATCAAAAACATCAAAAACATCAAAAACATCAAAAACATCAAAAACATCAAAACATCAAAAACCATCAAAAACATCAAAAACATCAAAACATCAAAAACATCAAAAACATCAAAAACATCAAAAACATCAAAAACATCAAAAACATCAAAAACATCAAAAACATCAAAAAACATCAAAAACATCAAAAACATCAAAAACATCAAAAACATCAAAAACATCAAAAACATCAAAAAACATCAAAAAACATCAAAAACATCAAAAACATCAAAAACATCAAAAACATCAAAAACATCAAAAACATCAAAAACATCAAAAAACATCAAAAACATCAAAAAACATCAAAAACATCAAAAACATCAAAACATCAAAAACATCAAAACATCAAAAACATCAAAAACATCAAAAACATCAAAAACATCAAAAACATCAAAAACATCAAAAACATCAAAAACATCAAAAACATCAAAAACATCAAAAACATCAAAAACATCAAAAACATCAAAAACATCAAAAACATCAAAAACATCAAAACATCAAAAACATCAAAAACATCAAAACATCATCAAACAATCAAAACATCAACAAAACATCAAAAAACATAAAAACATCAAAAACATCAAAAACATCAAAAACATCAAAAAAGCAATTAAAACATTAAAAACATCAAAACCATCAAAAACATCAAAACATCAAAAACATCAAAAACATCAAAAACATCAAAAAACATCAAAAAAACACATCAAAAACATCAAAACATCAAAAACATCAAAAACATCAAAAACATCAAAAACATCAAAAACATCAAAAAAACATCAAAACATAAAAAAACATCAAAAACATCAAAACATCAAAAAATCAAAAACATCAAAAACATCATAAAATCAAAAACATCAAAACATCAAAACCATCAAAACAACAAAACATCAAAAAATCAAAAAACAAATCAAAACATCAAAAACATCAAAAACATCAAAAACATCAAAAACATCAAAAACATCAAAACATCAAAAAACATCAAAAACATCAAAAACATCAAAAAACATCAAAAACATCAAAAACATCAAAAACATCAAAAACATCAAAAACATCAAAACATCAAAAACATCAAAACATCAAAAAATCAAAAACATCAAAACATCAAAAACATAAAACATAAAAATCAAAAACATCAAAAACATCAAAACATCAAAAACATCAAAACATCAAAAACTATCAAAACATCAAAAACATCAAAACATCAAAACATCAAAACATCAAAACATCAAAAACATCAAAACATCAAAAACATCAAAAACATCAAAAAAATCAAAAACATCAAAAACATCAAAACATCAAAAACATCAAAAACATCAAAACAAAAACATCAAAAACATCAAAAACATCAAAAACATCAAAAAACATCAAAACATCAAAAACATCAAAAACATCAAAAACATCAAAAACATCATAACAAAAACATCAAAAACATCAAAAACATCAAAAACATCA
Organism: Drosophila pruinosa; assembly: GCA_018150935.1. Taxonomy (NCBI): domain Eukaryota; kingdom Metazoa; phylum Arthropoda; class Insecta; order Diptera; family Drosophilidae; genus Drosophila; species Drosophila pruinosa. Next base: position 7,222 of record JAECWR010000136.1, on the reverse strand, counting down.
AAAACATCAAAAACATCAAAAAACATCAAAAACATCAAAACATCAAAAAACATCAAAAACATCAAAAACATCAAAAACATCAAAACATCAAAAACATCAAAAACATCAAAAACATCAAAAAACATCAAAAACATCAAAAACATCAAAAACATCAAAAACATCAAAACATCAAAAACATCAAAAACATCAAAAAACATCAAAAACATCAAAAACATCAAAAAACATCAAAAACATCAAAAAACATCAAAAACATCAAAAACATCAAAAACATCAAAAACATCAAAAAACATCAAAAACATCAAAAACATCAAAAACATCAAAAACATCAAAAACATCAAAAACATCAAAAACATCAAAAACATCAAAAACATCAAAAACATCAAAAACATCAAAAACATCAAAAAACATCAAAAACATCAAAAACATCAAAAACATCAAAAACATCAAAAACATCAAAAACATCAAAACATCAAAAACAAAAAATCAAAAAATCAAAACATCAAAAAATTAAAAAACAACAAAAACATCAAAACATCAAAAACATCAACAAAAACATCAAAACATCAAAAACATCAAAACATAAAAACATCAAAAAACATCAAAAACATCAAAAACATCAAAAAATCAAAAACAAAACATCAAAACATCAAAAACATCAAAAACATCAAAACATCAAAAACATCAAAAACATCAAAAACACTAACAAAAAACAAAAACATCAAAACATCAAAACATCAAAAACATCAAAAACATCAAAAAATCAAAAACATCAAAAAACATCAAAACATCAAAAACATCAAAAATCAAAAACATCAAAACATCAAAAAAATCAAAAACATCAAAAACATCAAAAACATCAAAACATCAAAAACATCAAAAACATCAAAAACATCAAAAACATCAAAACATCAAAAACATCAAAAACATCAAAAACATCAAAAAATCAAAAACATCAAAACATCAAAAATCAAAAAAAAAAACATAAAAAACATCAAAAACATCAAAAACATCAAAACATCAAAAACATCAAAAAATCAAAAACATCAAAACATCAAAACATCAAAAACATCAAAAACATCAAAAACATCAAAAACATCAAAACATCAAAACATCAAAAACATCAAAAACATCAAAAACATCAAAAACATCAAAAACATCAAAAACATCAAAAAACATCAAAACAACAAAAACATAAAAATCAAACAAAAACATCAAAAACATCAAAAAAATCAAAAACATCAAAAACATCAAAAACATCAAAACATCAAAAACACATAAAAACATCAAAACATCAAAACATCAAAAACATCAAAAACATCAAAAACATCAAAACATCAAAAACATCAAAAACATCAAAAACATCAAAAACATCAAAAACATCAAAACATCAAAAAATCAAAACATCAAAAACATCAAAAACATCAAAACATCAAAAACATCAAAACATCAAAAACATCAAAAACATCAAAAAAAAAACATCAAAAAACATCAAAAACATCAAAACATCAAAAACATCAAAAACATCAAAAAATCAAAAACATCAAAAACATCAAAAACATCAAAAAAATCAAAAACATCAAAACAATCAAAAACATCAAAAACATCAAAAACATCAAAAACACATCAAAACATCAAAAACATCAAAAACATCAAAAACATCAAAAAACATCAAAAAACATCAAAAACATCAAAAACATCAAAAAAACATCAAAAATAAAAACATCAAAAACATCAAAAACATCAAAAAAATCAAAAACATCAAAAACATCAAAACATCAAAAAACATCAAAACATCAAAAACATCAAAAACAATCAAAAACATCAAAAACATCAAAAACATCAAAAACATCAAAACATCAAAACAATCAAAAACATCAAAAACATCAAAAACATCAAAAACATCAAAACATCAAAAACATCAAAAAACATCAAAAACATCAAAAACATCAAAAAACATCAAAAACATCAAAAAAATATCAAAAACATCAAAAACATCAAAAACATCAAAAACATCAAAAAACATCAAAAACATCAAAACATCAAAAACATCAAAACATCAAAAACACCAAAAACATCAAAAACATCAAAAAACATCAAAACATCAAAAACATCAAAAACATCAAAAACATCAAAAACATCAAAAACATCAAAAACATCAAAAACATCAAAAACATCAAAAACATCAAAAACATCAAAAACATCAAAAACATCAAAAACATCAAAAACATCAAAAACATCAAAAACATCAAAAACATCAAAAACATCAAAAACATCAAAAACATCAAAACATCAAAAACATCAAAAACATCAAAAACATCAAAAACATCAAAACATCAAAAACATCAAAAACATCAAAAACATCAAAAACATCAAAAACATCAAAAACATCAAAAACATCAAAAACATCAAAAACATCAAAAACATCAAAAACATCAAAAACATCAAAAACATCAAAAACATCAAAACATCAAAAACATCAAAAACATCAAAAACATCAAAAACATCAAACATCAAAAACATCAAAAAACATCAAAAACATCAAAAACATCAAAAAACATCAAAAACATCAAAAAACATCAAAACATCAAAAACATCAAAACATCAAAACATCAAAAACATCAAAACATCAAAAACATCAAAACATCAAAACATCAAAAACATCAAAAACATCAAAAACATCAAAAACATCAAAAACATCAAAAACATCAAAAACATCAAAACATCAAAAACATCAAAAAACATCAAAAACATCAAAAACATCAAAAACATCAAAAACATCAAAAACATCAAAAACATCAAAACATCAAAAACATCAAAAAACATCAAAAACATCAAAAACATCAAAACATCAAAAACATCAAAACATCAAAAACATCAAAAACATCAAAACATCAAAAACATCAAAAACATCAAAACATCAAAAACATCAAAAACATCAAAACATCAAAAACATCAAAAACATCAAAACATCAAAAACATCAAAAACATCAAAAACATCAAAATATCAAAAAAACATCAAAAACATCAAAAAACATCAAAACATAAAACATCAAAATATCAAAAACATCAAAAACATCAAAACACAAAAAACATCAAAACATCAAAACATCAAAAACATCAAAAACATCAAAAACATCAAAAACATCAAAAACATCAAAAAACATCAAAAAACATCAAAAACATCAAAAAAACATCAAAAACATCAAAAACATCAAAACATCAAAAACATCAAAACATCAAAACATCAAAAACATCAAAACATCAAAACATCAAAAAACATCAAAAACATCAAAAACATCAAAAACATCAAAAACATCAAAAACATCAAAAACATCAAAACATCAAAAATCAAAATCAAAAACATCAAAAACATCAAAACATCAAAAAATCAAAAACATCAAAAACATCAAAAAACATCAAAACATCAAAAACATCAAAACATCAAAAACATCAAAAACATCAAAAACATCAAAAACATCAAAAACATCAAAAAACATCAAAAACATCAAAAACATCAAAAAACATCAAAAAAACATCAAAAACATCAAAACATCAAAAACATCAAAAACATCAAAAAACATCAAAAACATCAAAAACATCAAAATCATCAAAAAACATCAAAAACATCAAAACATCAAAAAACATCAAAAACATCAAAAAAGTCAAAAACATCAAAAACATCAAAAACATCAAAAACATCAAAAACATCAAAAACATCAAAAACATCAAAAACATCAAAAACATCAAAAACATCAAAAACATCAAAAACATCAAAAACATCAAAACATCAAAAACATCAAAAACATCAAAAACATCAAAAACATCAAAAACATCAAAAAACATCAAAACATCAAAAACATCAAAAACATCAAAAACATCAAAACATCAAAACATCATAAAATCAAACAATCAAAAACATCAAAAACATCAAAAACATCAAAAACATCAAAAACATCAAAACATCAAAACATCAAAAACATCAAAAACATCAAAACATCAAAAACATCAAAAACATCAAAAACATCAAAAACATCAAAAACATCAAAACATCAAAACATCAAAAATCAAAAACATCAAAAACATCAAAAACATCAAAACATCAAAACATCAAAAACATCAAAAACATCAAAAACATCAAAAACATCAAAAACATCAAAAACATCAAAAACATCAAAAACATCAAAAACATCAAAAACATCAAAAACATCAACAAAAACATCAAAAACATCAAAAACATCAAAAACATAAACATCAAAAAACATCAAAACATCAAAAACATCAAAACATCAAACATCAAAACCAAAAACATCAAAAACATCAAAAACATCAAAAACATCAAAACATCAAAAACATCAAAAACATCAAAAACATCAAAAAAAAACATCAAAAACATCAAAAACATCAAAACATCAAAAACATCAAAAACATCAAAAACATCAAAAACATCAAAACATCAAAAACATCAAAAATAAAACATCAAAAACATCAAAAACATCAAAAACATCAAAAACATCAAAACATCAAAACATCAAAAACATCAAAAACATCAAAAACATCAAAAACATCAAAACATCAAAACATCAAAACATCAAAAACATCAAAAACATCAAAAAGATCAAAAACATCAAAAACATCAAAACATCAAAACATCAAAAAACATCAAAAACATCAAAAACATCAAAAAACATCAAAACATCAAAAACATCAAAAACATCAAAAACATCAAAACATCAAAAACATCAAAACATCAAAAACATCAAAACATCAAAACATCAAAAACATCAAAACATCAAAAACATCAAAAACATCAAAAACATCAAAACATCAAAAACATCAAAACATCAAAACATCAAAACATCAAAACATCAAAAACATCAAAAACATCAAAAACATCAAAAACATCAAAAACATCAAAAACATCAAAAACATCAAAAACATCAAAAACATCAAAAACATCAACAAACATCAAAAAACATCAAAAACATCAAAACATCAAAAAACATCAAAAACATCAAAAACATCAAAAACATCAAAAAACATCAAAAACATCAAAAACATCAAAAAAATCAAAATATCAAAAACATCAAAAACACAAAAACCTCAAAAACATCAAAACATCAAAAACATCAAAACATCAAAAATATCAAAAACTATCAAAAACATCAAAAACATCAAAAACATCAAAAACATCAAAAACATCAAAAAAATCAAAAAACATCAAAAACATCAAAAATCAAAAACATCAAAAACAACAAAAAACATCAAAACATCAAAAACATCAAAAACATCAAAACATCAAAAACATCAAAAACATCAAAAACATCAAAAACATCAAAAACATCAAAACATCAAAAAAACATCAAAAACATCAAAACATCAAAACATCAAAACATCAAAAACATCAAAAACATCAAAAACATCAAAAACATAAAAAACATCAAAAACATCAAAAAACATCAAAACATCAAAAACATCAAAAAATCAAAAACATAAAAAAACATCAAAAATCAAAAAACATCAAAAACATCAAAACATCAAAAACATCAAAACAACTCAAAAACATCAAAAAACATCAAAACATCAAAAACATCAAAACATCAAAAACATCAAAAACATCAAAAACATCAAAAACATCAAAAACATCAAAACATCAAAAACAATCAAAAACATCAAAAACATCAAAACATCAAAACCATCAAAAACATCAAAAACATCAAAACATCAAAAACATCAAAAAATCAAAAACATCAAAAACATCAAAAACATCAAAAACATCAAAAACATCAAAAACATCAAAACATCAAAAACATCAAAAACATCAAAAACATCAAAAACATCAAAACATCAAAACATCAAAAACATCAAAAACATCAAAAACATCAAAAACATCAAAAACATCAAAAAATCAAAAACATCAAAAACATCAAAAACATCAAAACATCAAAAACATCAAAAACATCAAAACATCAAAAACATCAAAAACATCAAAAACATCAAAAACACAAAAACATCAAAAACATCAAAAACATCAAAAACATCAAAAACATCAAAAATAATCAAAAACATCAAAAACATCAAAAACATCAAAAAACATCAAAAACATCAAAAACATCAAAAACATCAAAAACATCAAAAACATAAAAACATCAAAACATCAAAAACATCAAAAACATCAAAAAATCAAAAACATCAAAACATCAAAAACATTAAAAACATCAAAAACATCAAAAACATCAAAAACATCAAAACATCAAAAACATCAAAAACATCAAAACATCAAAAACATCAAAAACATCAAAAACATCAAAAACATCAAAAACATCAAAAACATCAAAAACATCAAAAATATCAAAAACATCAAAAACATCAAAAACATCAAAAACATCAAAAACATCAAAAACATCAAAAAAACATCAAAAACATCAAAAACATCAAAAACATCAAAAGACAAAAACATCAAAAAACATCAAAAACATCAAAACATAAAAACATCAAAATATCAAAAAAACATCAAAAACATCAAAAACATCAAAACATCAAAAATATCAAAACATCAAAAACATCAAAAACATTAAAAACATCAAAAATATAAAAAAACATCAAAAACATCAAAAACATTAAAAACATCAAAAACATCAAAAACATCAAAAACATCAAAAACATTAAAAAACATCAAAACATCAAAAAAATAAAAACATCAAAAAATTAAAAATATAAAATATAATAAATATCAAAAAGACGAAAGACAAATATCAAAACATCAACAAAGATCAAAGATACGAAAACATCAAACATCAAAACATCAAAATATCAAAACATCAACATAAACATTGAAACATCAATCAACATCAAAACAGCAATCAAAAACAACAAAAACATCAAAACATTTCAGAAACATCAAAGATATCAAAAACATCAAAACATCAAAATTATCAATATATCGCAAAAGAAGAGTAACATAAAAATATCGTACATGCATATACATTAACATGTGCTATCAAAACATCAAAACATCAAAAAACATCAGAAACATTGCAAGACAAAACATCAAAATACAAGACTAAACAGGCAAAACATTTAACATCAAAACATCAAAACATCATAAAACTGAAAACTGAAAAATGTCAAAATCAAAATATCATAAAAATCAAAACATCAAAGCAACAAAAACAATAAGAACAATTAAAATATTTCAAAATGACAAAATATTAAAAACATCAAA